>JAHPZR010009830.1:0-23553 GCA_019787425.1 Platygyra sinensis
AAGAAATCAGTAGGTTAAGTTCTACGTTGATTGAAAAAATGCCCAAGAATCACAGTTTCAGACATGGACGAACAGGTTCCAAATCTCTCTTACGTTTGATCAATTACATCAACCCTGTCAATGAGTAATCGATTGCATCGATGAGTAATTGATAGGCCACAAAATTTTTGGTCTTCAATTACTCATTGATCATCGCCAATAATCAATGACTAATCAACTGATTACTCATTGATTACTCATCGATTACTCATTACTCGATTACTCATTGAGGAGTGTTGGTCTTAAAAACTCTTCCGAGTTCCATCGTTTATTAGCACATGTTAAGTTCCGCTTTCACTCTTTACGTGGTTGCGATTGGGCGGGAATTTTGCTACAAGCGAAGAAGACTGGTGTGTTCTGAATCACATTGTCCAAATCTGGTTTTCCTTGCATATTCAAAACTCTATTAACTTTCCAGCCTTCGTATTTGATTAACTTGGCCTCTTAGGCCATTGCCGCCAAGTTCAAACGCCTTACTTCGTCTACTTCACATGAGCCGAATTGAATGCAAATGAGAAAAATCCTTTGTTATCCTTCATTGGCATTCGATTTAGCACATGTGAAGTACGGCGTCTGAACCGGGCATTTAAGTACAATTTCCATTATATTTAAGTATTTGAATCCCTGATAAGATACAACATAACAGCTAGGATCGAGCCCAGGAGTTCACGATTCTAACAACAACATGCTGATAACCGATCAACTGCAGTTCGCAGAAGATCAATCGCAAACAGTCTTGCCTAGAAACACATTCTATTAAATAAAGGTTATTAGACAAGCGCTCCGTTTTGGGTAGAAATGTAAAAACTGTTTCAATTCAGAAAGCCGTTAACTGCCACAAATAGAAAACACGAATGGAGAGCATGAATTTGTTGTTACACGTGGTATTATTGGCTAATCCTGGTAATGATGCAGTTAAGACCTTGGTAGTGACGATCCATTAGGTAGGACAACTTAATAAAGATGCAAATGATATACATCCATTTGACAGCCCGACATTCACGTGACCTCAGCTTAAGTTTTGCAGAGACATGTTACTACGTTCAGTATAAAGATTATTATATTATTTCACTCGTTGGCCGTCTTTTTTTTCTTTTTTAATACCGCTCGAATATTCAAGAGGAAATTATTCAAGTATTTACGGCATTTCTGAATAGTGGAAGTAATGAGCTTCCGAATTTTCAGAAATAAGAGAACAAACCGAAAGCTACTCTGATCAAAAAACTAGATAAACAATTTAAGTATAAAATATCTGGGTAATATAAAATAGTGCAATTGTTTTTGCGCTTGGCTGAGCGACAGCCACGTGACCTTATTGCTTGGGCTTCAAAACATGAGATTTTTACTATTTTAAGTAGTCGATCGTTATGTAAGTTGTATTGAGCAGATCAGCGCTAGCTGTGTAGTGAGTGTTTGATTTAGGAATACGACTCAGTTTCAACTAAGAGTCACTTTGATCCTCTCCATCATAGATTAACATAAATTTTTCAAATAAATCTAACAAAATAGCCTAATATCGGTCCGGGCCATTGGTTCCGCCGCTTAATTTTAACCATCGTGCAAACAATCCCGCCAGTTGCGCACTACATGACTTGAATACTAAATACTTACATTACAAGACGAATAATCAGAGTTCCAGAAGTAGACGAGCAGGTTCACAATCTCTCTTACGTTTGATAATCAAGGTGCAGAGAAACAGCGTGCCGATCTTCTTCGAGTGTGGAAAATTTGCGCCCACTTGCAACTGGCGAACCAACTCTACAAAGCGAAACCGGAAGAAGAATTAGTCTGGCTAGCGCTAAAATCAGAAAGTCGAGGATATTTGGACACTAGAGATTCAGGCTCTTACCTCAAACTTAAGGTATTGGAAAAGTAAAATGGTTGCCCTGTAGTCTGTAAGTAGAAAGCTTCTTAAAAGCCTTTGCTCAATACAAGCACCCTCCGTAATCTACCACAGCCGAAGTGAAGGGTAAATTTTCCCTTCCCGTATACTATTTTGTATGCCGTCAGGTCAGGTGACTGTAGACTGTCATTCAATCGCTGTGACATTGGCATAATTGCTTGATCATCAATGCTTAATTTCTATGGATACTGGCTAAAAATAAGCTTATGTCTTAGGGTAGTATAAATTTTGTTGACCGCCTGAGGGTGATCTTAAACTACTGTGACGAGAGGACAAATCACTGAAGTGCGGCGGAAATAATCTTCCCTTCTGTTTTTCAGTTTTGCACGTTCCTTTTTGTCAATTCGATCACAACATGACAGGCTGAATCAGTCGACTAACTGCAGAGCTGATCTGCTCCATGCCAAAAAATTCAGCCCTCACGAGCGAGACATTTGCTCAAAAGTTTCTTTATTTGATAGCTAAACAGTACAAACGAACGTGATTTGCTTATTATGTTGAAGAGAAACAACATATAGCTGAGTTTGTAGCTCGGAGAATAAACACACGAACAAAACAGCTCGAAAGAGTCATCCAGCAGAAACGTGACAACAACATCACGAACTCCATGACTCGTCTATTGTTAGCCTTCCTACTGTATATTATAGAAGTAAAAGTGAAACTTACTCGGCCATTGAAAGCTTGGACCTTCAACAATCTTGTCCGAAGAATGTTTCCGAATATCCCTAGGTTCTTTGTGTACATTTTGCCATGAATGGAGGTAAAAACGAGTCCCAAATCGGGCACAGCGAAGCAAAATGCCAACAGTGCAAGCCGTATGCAGTTTTCGAATGCTACATTAAATACCCTGGAAGTAATTCGCCGATTTACATGGACTTTTTCTATCACTTTTTGCGTGGTTGCGATTGGGTGGAAATTTTGCTACATGTGAAGAAGATTGGCGTGTTCTGAATCACATTGTCCAAATCAAGCAGACTAGGCTAGCGGAACTAAACATGTACTAATAAACGATGAAACTCGAACAGTTTTCAAAGCGAATGCTTCTTCTGCCTTGATGGCGCGACTATAAGGACATTGACTTAGTTCAATGACACTCAGTTCAGTTTTGTACGCGTGATAATGACGTGAATTTTTGTGTGTTGGGTTTTCACTTGGTAAATTCCCCTGATCCGTGTGTGGTCTCCATGTTTTGTTTGCAGCAAGCTAAGGTCAGCTGACTGTAGGACTTGTCTCGTAAATCTCTCCATGACATGATGACAGATCAATAATTGGTGCTACGTGGAACGACAACCATAACGCGACGTGAATAACACCCGCGGAAACTTCCCAAAGGGGGTCTGCTTATTTAATTAGGTTACCGTGTACCTCTTAAGTGTAAAAAACTTTCAATTTTCGTTTATGTAAACTTTAAAAATACGTTTTGAACGATGAGCTTTCAGACCAAAAAAAGAAAATTCACAAAGAGTAAATATTAACCAAGAGAAGTTACAATCAGAAGATTTACCAATTTGGGATTCAACTCAGGTTTTAGAATTACCTTTTTTAAACAAAAACATGTTGAGGAAATTTAACAATTGTAAAGATTATTTGGCTGTGAGTCATTTCTGTACCTCCTCTGTACTCTAGAACGCTTGCATTTTCCCTCGGAGCGTTTGGGTTCCTGACCTCGAGAAAAAAATACCCGAAGTACCAAAATCTTGTAGAGTTGGAACGTAAAAAGGATGATTTGTCCCTTCTAGTTTAGGTCGCGTGAAAAATTCGATATTTCATTTTAATACCAGAAAACCGAATGTTTTGGAAAGGCCTTTTTTTGGGGGGGGGGGGCGGTTTCTTTTCACGTTACAGATCCGTGATATCTCCAATGTAACATCACATGGTGTGGCCGGATTTGGAAACAAACTGTCCAAGCTAAAAGGGTCTAAAGCCAAGACCTGTACCTTTCAGTTGGTGTATACCGGCTTGAATCTGATTCAAGCCGGTATACACCAACTGAAAGGTTGACCGCGGACGGCTAAAAGGGGTAACCAAGATCCACCTTCACTCCGCTGCTGTTTGTTCAAGTGTTCCTCCTTGCATATAAGATTCAATTGGATATAGGGTTTAGGGTATCTATATATATCTGCACGATCTGATCTCGAGGCGCCACATGTGTTAGACTGGAGACAACCCTGACGATGCACAGTAACCTGAAGTTTGCAAATTATTGGCTCTCTGCAACCTGCAAAGAATCTCTTTAAGAAACTTTTAGGTTGTTAACGTAACTATCCTGAATTCAGGTTCGTGACCAAGTTTACTGTTGTTTGTAATCTCTCCTTTCAAGTTTTTGGACTTGTCTCTGTTTTTAAAATCAACTCTCTCACGGACGTAATCCAATATTACGTGGAAATTTACTTTGAGTGTCTCTGTTCACTAATAGAAGTGTCTGCTGCAAAACAGGGATGCGTAATAAAGCTGTATTACTTTAACTTAAATCTCTGTGGTGTTAAATTTAATTCATGGTGGAAAATCCACCACCAAAGTCGCACTCAAAACAAAGCTATGTACTAGGAGCTCGTTTTTGTCAATGCGCGCAAGAGCCCCCACTTTCCCCTCCCTCATTACATGTATTACCGGGCCGGTGACAAGTCAGAATGAGATCAAGCGACCTACCACAAGGTGAGGAATAACACGACGGCAGCCACATGGCTGGCATAGTGCATCAAATACGTTTATATAAAAGCTTTGATTAGTATCAAAGTATATTTTGAGCCCAGTTGGTATGCTTATCGTGTGAATGTTTTTTGTTTAGTTTTACATGACCAACTGTTGACAAAATGGCCAAGCTGTATTTTTTTTTCAAGTGTCGATTTCGCACGTTCTTCTGGCTTCGTGCGGTAAGAGTTCAAATCCACGGAGCAGAGACAGCAGTGACATGTTTTTCGTGACTATGTACATATGTCAGATTCGCCACAAAGGCGGCAGGATTATGTGTTAATTTGAAAGTCTAATTACCACGTATTTACCCAAACAGAATCCTGCAGCAAAAGCAGTTAGCATTGTTTGTCATGTTGCGTTTTTGTCGGGAATATGTCGGCCACTTTGTCTTTTAGTACCTTTTCAGACTTTTCGCAGCTTTTTAGCCTTTCAGCTTCCACATGGCTATTGATTTTCGCTTCCTTAATTATCGCTCCTTTTGCACATTTTGTAATAACGAGTATTGTTTTGATGTGCAAGTCATACACGGAATAAAGGAATTCCAAGGACCCCCGGCTCACTGGCTAAAGGGACATACTGATCGGGTAAGTAAATATAAGCGTAAGCTTACTACAGAGATCTTTTCTCGCAAGAACGAATCGAGATTCCGCAGAGAGGAAAACTGTGTTAAAGGTTAATGCAGTTACCGAAATGGACAATAAACTGTGAGACAATACAAATTGTGAGGTTTTTTTTCAGGAAAAAGAAGAAAATTCTTATGCCAGAAGTTCGAAAGATGCCTGTGCAATTTAAAACTAACTTAAATCTGTTAAATTTGTAGAGTATGGAATATGGAGTTAGATAAAAACGACAGTGGATAATCAGTAGTTTTGGAAATGGTTCTTGTTGCCGTACAATGTAATATAAGAGGCTTCAACCGTTCGTTAAAAGGCCTTTTGAATTATTCAAACAAAAAATTTATGTCCTGGTTTAAACCCGGTCATTATCTACCATGTGAAGATGCCGACAAGTACAGACTCGTAATAATATATGTACAGACGTGTTAATGAGATGGAAAACTTTTCTTCTAATCAGTTAAGAAAACATCGCAGTCATCGATCAGTTTAATGGAAGGCAATTTTGAAAGACAAGAATATTTTAAATATTGATGTATGTCACAGTTTGCCATCATCTGTATGTGAGGTATTTCCTTGAAAACTTCAATTATCCTTTCTAAGGACCTGATTACATGAGCCGGGCTGCCCGGTTAGCCGGCTGCTTCGGTGTGTCGAGATGACTTTCAGGCCGGTATTACATGAGGCGAGCCAGCCCGGTTGATCGGTTGATGGCTGATGCGATAAACCGTGGGAAACCGGAGCGAGCTTGATTTTGCACTCTCATTGGCTTAATAACCCGGGCTGGCCCGGCAAACGTGATTACATGGAAAAACCTCAGCCCGGTTAGCCGGGATCCCGGCACCGCGATACCGGGATCTCGGCTAACCGGGCTGGCCCGGTTGTCATGTAATCGCGGGGTTGATTTTTGTTGCATTTAACAAACGTGCCGAGATCCCGGCAAACTGACACTAGCCCTAGCCCGGCTCATGTAATCAAAACTGACACCATCCCGGCTCATATTCAGCCCTTAGGGCCTAATTACATGAGCCGGGCTGGGGTCAGTTTGCCGGGATCTCGGCACGTTTGTCAAATGCAACAAAAATCAAGCCCGCGATTACATGACAACCGGGCCAGCCCGGTTAGCCGAGATCCCGGTATCGCGGTGCTGGGATCCCGGCTAACGTACCGGGCTGAGATTTTCCATGTATCGCGTTTGCCGAGCCAGTCCGGGTTATTAAGCCAATGAGAGTACAAAATCAAGCTCGCTCCGGTTTCCCACGGTTCATCGCATCAGCCATCAACCGATCAACCGGGCTGGCTCGCCTCATGTAATACCGGTCTGAAAGTCACCTCGGCTCACCGAAGCAGCCCGGCTAACCGGGCCAGCCCGACCCATGTAATCAGGCCCTAAATAGGTTAACAGAACATCCTCGATAATAAATAAAAGTGAATAAATGGCTTCATGTACGTGTCATAGCATTTAGCTCTCAGGTAGAAATTGAGCACTAGAAACTATACAAGCAAATACAGTGGAACACCTCTAACACTTCCAATTTTGGTACATCTTAGGGTGTTTTGCCACAAGCAATCTACAGCAACTTTTGTGGTACCTTTTAGGGTATGAGCTGAAAAAATATGACAGGAGATAATGTGTTATTTCAGAATTGGTACCGCTTAAAGGTGAAAAAAAAAATTCAAGGCACACCCACAAAACAGGATCTTGGTTCTCTTAGGGGTTCTCTTCAAAATTTCTGATGAGCACCCTAAATTTGATCATATTTTTCAATCTAGGAGTCCCCCTCCCTGGAAACAACCACCTCTCTACAATGGCCTTTTTTGTGCATCTTCTCATTGGCCCGAAAAAAATGAAAGTGATTTGAACAGGTGAAGTGAATCTGAGGTTGGTAGGGACAATACCAGAATCCAGCAACAAGAACAACAATGCATTATAGTCGCAGGGAAGAAGTAAAAGACTCCTGGGATGGGAAGTGGATAGTGTAAATAACCAGGAATGATATTCATGAAACTTTACTTTGCAACAAACAGAGCTAGAGAGATGGGAAGCAGGAAGTACAGATCCTAGTTTGGCCCCTCCACCACTCTAGTCAGTTTGTAAGTGGTTCAAGATATTCTTTTTGGTCACTTTATAGGCAACCTTTAATGGCAATGGCTTGAAATTTCATGTGAAATGTGCTACACAATACAAAACAGCTTATCCCCTGTGGTTTGGCCCTCTACGATCAGCCCTTGTCCTCTGCCACCCAGACACTATCAAAACTGTGCTCTCTGGTCATGTGCCAAAAGAAGAATTTGTCTATAACCTTGTTGTGCCCTTTACTGGTAAGACAACCTTAATTTCTATTTTTCTCAAGCTTTATCCTCAGAGAACCAAAGACTATGAGAGGATCAGAGACAAATAAGGCTGAAACAATCCAATT
Source organism: Platygyra sinensis (assembly GCA_019787425.1). Classification (NCBI taxonomy): domain Eukaryota; kingdom Metazoa; phylum Cnidaria; class Anthozoa; order Scleractinia; family Merulinidae; genus Platygyra; species Platygyra sinensis. The sequence continues at coordinate 7,671 of JAHPZR010009830.1, forward strand.
TACAAGTACAATCGTTGTCAAAAGTGTTGGCATCTTAACCAAAAATTCTCTTTTCTTCTTCCCTGTCACAATGTCGAGCTGATGGTTGGGGCATTAATAGAAATGTTTGCTCTCAACCTTGGGCATCTGTTTCATGCTGTTTTTCATAAGTGCTCAAACTACTTTTGTAGGTTTTCGGGAAAATATGGGTGTGGTCAAGAAGTGTTTTTTGTGTAGATAGTGCTCAAATAGAACCTATACAGCACGTAGCTACACAATGGTTAAATTAAGACTGTTAAGAATTGGTTGTATCAGATTTAAAGTGATAAATACTGAATTAGCAGTGTATGTTTCTGCAAACAGAAGGCTTGTGCATTAAGTATCTGGACTTTTGCCCAAACTTTTTACATATGAATTCCAGCTACTTATGTCTAAGATTGTAGCGATCCTGTGGGAAGTGACTTTATCATTGTGAAGTGTTGTTGATACGTAGCCATCAAGTTGCTTGGGGCATGCAAATTTTAATTATACAGATGTATCTGATTGATACTAGGAAATAGCCTGACCATTGTTAATGGCAAGCGATGGCTGAAAATGAGGAAGCTTCTGACACCAGCTTTTCATGCAGAGATCTTGAAGCCATACACAAAATTGTTCCAAGAATCCACCAGAACACTATTGGTAGGTCATTATAGAAGAGGAGGTACCACGCTGAGGACTGAATGCCTTGTATGCACATACAATCATATCTTACTATACATAAGAACTATGAAAACTGTGGAACGGGCATGGATTTTTGTACAGGGACCACTCAGTCATGCTTTTTTTGCTGACTTTGCCACATTCCTTCATGTTGTTTTGAGTTGACTGTAAGTGAATCAATCAATCAATCAAGTTGTTTCTCCCTGGGCCTGGTTATGAATGGTCTTAAGTAGGTCTTGTTAACCAACAGTGTGACAGCCATTCAGGGAATGCATGACCTTATTTATTTCTCCTTGCAGGACAAGTGGTCTCAACATCCAGATGGCATGGAGTGCTTCCGCGACATTGGTTTGATGGCACTTGACTCCACACTGAAGTGTGCCTTTAGCTTCAACAGTAACTGCCAAACGAATGTGTGAGTTACTAAGGACTTCAAATTGTGTATTTTTCATTACATTTGAATGTATGGGGAATACACTTTTTACAATTTTGGGTAGGAGTGTGACAGTTTGCATAAATTCCCCTGTTATACTCTGCTACACAGCCAGCTCCAATATTAACATGCAACATTTCAATATTTTTACAACAGAGTTAATGGTTCTATTTCAGTTTTTCTCGGCAGAAAATGGTGTGACAAATTTTGGTCTCATACTTTGTCTTTGGTACTATGACATCAATCTCGTCCCCAGAGCGTTCGTTACCCTTGTCCAGCGGAACGGGAAAACATTCCGCTGGACAAGGGTAACGAAGGCTCTGGAGACGAGATTGACTATGACATATTCAGAGATGGGATATACTGGGCAAGATCATGGTGCAAAATGCAAAATGTATTGCAACTTTCAATGTTAACTTTCTCTTTATAAATACTTTGTAGGATTCAGGATACATTTACAAGAAGCGTCACTGAAATCTCCAAAGCTCTGATTAAAAGACTTATGTGAGTGTTAATTGTTGAATAGATTTATAAAACTGCATAATGTATGATGCAAGTGTGGAATGGAAAGACAGTTACATGTGTATCTGTAAAATAAATTTCAGGAAGAAAAAGTACCTGTTAAAATACTAAGTCTTAAGGTTAAATTGTTTACATGGTGGAGATGAATGATAATCTGTACACTGTACTTTTTTTTTATTTAAACATATAAGTACAGTACACTGTACTATGGATTTTGACATATTTCACCTGCCAAAAATGGTTTCCACCCAAATGTAGTAGTCACTCCCACCAAGTAATAACAATACTGAAGGGCACTGAACCAGAAGTCTCTAATGACCCTTGCTAGTTTGGAACTTGCAGTAGATATATATTGGTGTAATACTCAATATACAGCAGTTTTTTTTGGTTTTTCCCCACTTGGCTCGTGAAAATTACCTGTCAATCTTCCAATTTTATTACAGTAAAAGTTCTGAAGTTAGGTTAAGCAATGCTTTTTTTTTGAAGAATGAGGAAATAAATCTACATAGTGTCTCACAATGTAAAGTTCCAGAAATGATCCATACCCCCTCCCACTGAAAAAGTTTTGGTTTGAACCCCACCCCTCTGGAAATTTCAGTTTAGCTTCATACTTTTAATTTTGAACAACAAATATATACTTTTCTTTTAAACATTTTGTTTTGACACCCCAGCTCCTCGAAATTGACAATGGCATCTCATGGATGGGTATCAATGTTTTCTGTCATCACACAATAGCTTTTTTTTGTGGTTAACCTTTTTCATTCGCACTGCAGTGACATTACAATGGAATCCAAAATTGACCAAATTGCTTGAGATACATATGCTAAATTATAGTTATTGTAATGCAGACGAGAAAAGCTAACAGTGAAAATTCCCTGTATGACTGACGATAATTACCCTTTGTTTAGTACACCCATTCTACACCCAGACTGGATTTTCCGTTGGACAAGCGACGGGAGAAAGTTTTATCGCAACTGTGCTGCAGCTCATCGCAAAGCCGAGGAAATAATAAGAAAGAGGCGAAAAGCTCTACAGGAAAATGTACGAAATCTGACTAAGTAATATGTAGTAGCATAGTAAATAATAGAAAGGACTGGTTATGAAGTCCGACAAACACCAAAGGAGCAAACAAAGATGTAAAGATTTATGTTGGAAGGTCAACGACCGTACACAATCTTTTGCTCTGCGTTCATACACTATGCATGAGTTACGTAACCAACCGTACGTTTCCATTGGTTAGTTACTCAGTGCGGAGTAAACAACTATTGTGTTTTGTGCACGGTCAAGGCGAGAAAGAGAACAAGACAATACAACAAAGAACTTTGTCCAGTTTTATAACCATCCTCCTCTATTAACTTTGGTCGTAGTTTTAGTATGTTATTAAAACTTTGTACTTTATCCGGTCTTCAACTTCATCTTGTAGCAAAATCCTAAAACTAACCAGGAGAGCAATGTCTCTTTTGCTGACCTTTCTAATGGCACCTCTTTTTCATATTTAGTATAGTATTTTGTCTAGTTTTTTTTATTTCTCCGAGCGGTAATTTTAATGAATGAGATTAATTTTTAAAAAATAAACTAATGACTTGTTCTATAGCGTAACGTGTTTCCACAGCAAGCTGTTCACACACTTGTTTGGCCGGCAAATTCATCGCACTTGACCGGTATTTCTGTTACTTGTTTTTTTACGTTGATAAATGCAGGAAGAGAGAGGCAATGCCAAGAGGAAGAAGCATTTGGACATGGTTGATATTGTTCTTGCAGCCAAGGTGATTTTCAAATTTACAAGTTCTCTGTTCTTCAGTACAGCATTGTGCGTTGTTCAACGTTAGTTGTTGTCATCCTCTAACAAGTATTAAAGGAATAGAAAACATATACCGTGTTTCTATCGAGTCATAGAAACACGAGTGGAAGTTTAGGAGAACTGCGGCTCGTGTTCCCACAGCTTTTCCGTGTTCTGCCAAACTTTCACGAGTGTTTCTATAGAGACTCGATAGAAACACGGAGAACATGTTTTCTATTTCTTTTGGAAAACACCACGACAAAAAAGCAAAAAATCTCGTTAACTTTGATTATCAAAATGTAAATTCTCTCTGCTCACGTCATCAGCACGTGCTAGTTCTGAGTTTCTATCGAGTTTCAGTATAAATCTACTAGTGTTCTATCACGAATGCCGTTCTCTGATTTGCTACGCTACTCACTATCTATTCGGTGATAGATAGTGAGTAGCGCAACAGTGTACCCATTTTGGCAAAATGACGCCCGCTTCTTGGCGTTTTCGGACTATCTGTGAAGAGGAATTGGATAACGTTTTGCACGACTAGTAGATTTATACTAAAACAGTTAGATTACTCGCTCTCGATTTCTATGCGCGATAGTTGACTTAGCGATAGAAATCGAGAGCGAGTAATCTAATTGTTTAATAGAAACACGATTTGCCACCAATCAGCGCGCGTATTTTCTCAGGATTGTTTTCTAATGCAATATGTTGTGACTTGTTGACGTTACACGGACAATTGGCTGATACTTCTATTGCATGTCGAGTCAGGAGAGCTTTGGTATTGGTGTTGCAGGATGAAGATGGAAATGGTCTTAGTGACGAGGAGATATAGCCAATCAAATTCACGCGATTCACAATAGACTACGGTAAATTTATACTAATCCCCCCGGTGGAATAAATAGTGAGTTAGCAGCTACTGTGTCTTGACCAGCAGCGAAAAAGGTCACCACTTCTGCTCGTATCTCCTCGTCACTAAGACCATTTCCATCTTCATCCTGCAAGACCAATACCAAAACTCTCCTGACTCGACATGCAATAGAAGTATCAGCCAATTGTCCGTGTAACGTCAACAAGTCACAACATATTGCATTAGAAAACAATCCTGAGAAAATACGCGCGCTGATTGGTTACAAATCGTGTTTCTATTAAACAATTAGATTACTCGCTCTCGATTTCTATCGCTTAGTCAACTATCGCGCATAGAAATCGAGAGCGAGTAATCTAACTGTTTTAGTATAAATCTACTAGTCGTGCAAAACTTTATCCAAACCCTCTTCACAGATAGTCCGAAAACGCCAAGAAGCGGGCCGTCATTTTGCCAAAATGGGTACACTGTTGCGCTACTCACTATTTATCACCGATTAGTATAAATTTACCGTAGTCTATTGTGAATCCGTGAATTTGATTGGCTATATTACCGTCGACTATCTGCTGATAGTCATCAGTGCACATCACGCATCACGTTTGAACCTGATGTAACATAATAAAACAGTTCTTTTCTACGCTTTACTTGACATTTTTTTCTTTTTATGCAATGAGACTACGGTAAATTTATACTAAAACAATTAGACTACTCGCCCTCGTTTTCTACGAGCGATAGTCAACTCGGCTGCGCCTCGTTGACTATCTGCTCGTAGAAAACTCGGGCTCGTAGTCTAATTGTTAAATAGATAGTGAGTAGCGTAGCCAATCAGAGAACGGCATTCGTGATAGAACACTAGTAGATTTATACTGAAACTCGATAGAAACTCAGAACTAGCACGTGCTGATGGCGTGAGCAAAGATAATTTACATTTTGATAATCAAAGTTAACGAGATTTTTTCCTTTTTTGTCGTGGTGTTTTCCAAAAGAAATAGAAAACATGTTCTCCGTGTTTCTATCGAGTTATAGAAACACTCGTGAAAGTTTGGCAGAACACGGAAAAGCTGTGGGAACACGAGCCGCAGTTCTCCTAAACTTCCACTCGTGTTTCTATGACTCGATAGAAACACGGTATATGTTTTCTATTTCTTTAATACTTGTTAGAGGATGACAAACAACTAACGTTGAACAACGCACAATGCTGTACTGAAGAACAGAGAACTTGTAAATTTGAAAATCACCTTGGCTGCAAGAACAATATCAACCATGTCCAAATGCTTCTTCCTCTTGGCATTGCCTCTCTCTTCCTGCATTTATCAACGTAAAAAAACAAGTAACAGAAATACCGGTCAAGTGCGATGAATTTGCCGGCCAAACAAGGTGTGAACAGCTTGCTGTGGAAACACGTTACAGCTATAGAACAAGTCATTAGTTTATTTTTTAAAAATTAATCTCAGTCATTAAAATTACCGCTCGGAGAAATAAAAAAAACTAGACAAAATACTATACTAAATATGAAAAAGAGGTGCCATTAGAAAGGTCAGCAAAAGAGACATTGCTCTCCTGGTTAGTTTTAGGATTTTGCTACAAGATGAAGTTGAAGACCGGATAAAGTACAAAGTTTTAATAACATACTAAAACTACGACCAAAGTTAATAGAGGAGGATGGTTATAAAACTGGACAAAGTTCTTTGTTGTATTGTCTTGTTCTCTTTCTCGCCTTGACCGTGCACAAAACACAATAGTTGTTTACTCCGCACTGAGTAACTAACCAATGGAAACGTACGGTTGGTTACGTAACTCATGCATAGTGTATGAACGCAGAGCAAAAGATTGTGTACGGTCGTTGACCTTCCAACATAAATCTTTACATCTTTGTTTGCTCCTTTGGTGTTTGTCGGACTTCATAACCAGTCCTTTCTATTATTTACTATGCTACTACATATTACTTAGTCAGATTTCGTACATTTTCCTGTAGAGCTTTTCGCCTCTTTCTTATTATTTCCTCGGCTTTGCGATGAGCTGCAGCACAGTTGCGATAAAACTTTCTCCCGTCGCTTGTCCAACGGAAAATCCAGTCTGGGTGTAGAATGGGTGTACTAAACAAAGGGTAATTATCGTCAGTCATACAGGGAATTTTCACTGTTAGCTTTTCTCGTCTGCATTACAATAACTATAATTTAGCATATGTATCTCAAGCAATTTGGTCAATTTTGGATTCCATTGTAATGTCACTGCAGTGCGAATGAAAAAGGTTAACCACAAAAAAAAGCTATTGTGTGATGACAGAAAACATTGATACCCATCCATGAGATGCCATTGTCAATTTCGAGGAGCTGGGGTGTCAAAACAAAATGTTTAAAAGAAAAGTATATATTTGTTGTTCAAAATTAAAAGTATGAAGCTAAACTGAAATTTCCAGAGGGGTGGGGTTCAAACCAAAACTTTTTCAGTGGGAGGGGGTATGGATCATTTCTGGAACTTTACATTGTGAGACACTATGTAGATTTATTTCCTCATTCTTCAAAAAAAAAGCATTGCTTAACCTAACTTCAGAACTTTTACTGTAATAAAATTGGAAGATTGACAGGTAATTTTCACGAGCCAAGTGGGGAAAAACCAAAAAAAACTGCTGTATATTGAGTATTACACCAATATATATCTACTGCAAGTTCCAAACTAGCAAGGGTCATTAGAGACTTCTGGTTCAGTGCCCTTCAGTATTGTTATTACTTGGTGGGAGTGACTACTACATTTGGGTGGAAACCATTTTTGGCAGGTGAAATATGTCAAAATCCATAGTACAGTGTACTGTACTTATATGTTTAAATAAAAAAAAAGTACAGTGTACAGATTATCATTCATCTCCACCATGTAAACAATTTAACCTTAAGACTTAGTATTTTAACAGGTACTTTTTCTTCCTGAAATTTATTTTACAGATACACATGTAACTGTCTTTCCATTCCACACTTGCATCATACATTATGCAGTTTTATAAATCTATTCAACAATTAACACTCACATAAGTCTTTTAATCAGAGCTTTGGAGATTTCAGTGACGCTTCTTGTAAATGTATCCTGAATCCTACAAAGTATTTATAAAGAGAAAGTTAACATTGAAAGTTGCAATACATTTTGCATTTTGCACCATGATCTTGCCCAGTATATCCCATCTCTGAATATGTCATAGTCAATCTCGTCTCCAGAGCCTTCGTTACCCTTGTCCAGCGGAATGTTTTCCCGTTCCGCTGGACAAGGGTAACGAACGCTCTGGGGACGAGATTGATGTCATAGTACCAAAGACAAAGTATGAGACCAAAATTTGTCACACCATTTTCTGCCGAGAAAAACTGAAATAGAACCATTAACTCTGTTGTAAAAATATTGAAATGTTGCATGTTAATATTGGAGCTGGCTGTGTAGCAGAGTATAACAGGGGAATTTATGCAAACTGTCACACTCCTACCCAAAATTGTAAAAAGTGTATTCCCCATACATTCAAATGTAATGAAAAATACACAATTTGAAGTCCTTAGTAACTCACACATTCGTTTGGCAGTTACTGTTGAAGCTAAAGGCACACTTCAGTGTGGAGTCAAGTGCCATCAAACCAATGTCGCGGAAGCACTCCATGCCATCTGGATGTTGAGACCACTTGTCCTGCAAGGAGAAATAAATAAGGTCATGCATTCCCTGAATGGCTGTCACACTGTTGGTTAACAAGACCTACTTAAGACCATTCATAACCAGGCCCAGGGAGAAACAACTTGATTGATTGATTGATTCACTTACAGTCAACTCAAAACAACATGAAGGAATGTGGCAAAGTCAGCAAAAAAAGCATGACTGAGTGGTCCCTGTACAAAAATCCATGCCCGTTCCACAGTTTTCATAGTTCTTATGTATAGTAAGATATGATTGTATGTGCATACAAGGCATTCAGTCCTCAGCGTGGTACCTCCTCTTCTATAATGACCTACCAATAGTGTTCTGGTGGATTCTTGGAACAATTTTGTGTATGGCTTCAAGATCTCTGCATGAAAAGCTGGTGTCAGAAGCTTCCTCATTTTCAGCCATCGCTTGCCATTAACAATGGTCAGGCTATTTCCTAGTATCAATCAGATACATCTGTATAATTAAAATTTGCATGCCCCAAGCAACTTGATGGCTACGTATCAACAACACTTCACAATGATAAAGTCACTTCCCACAGGATCGCTACAATCTTAGACATAAGTAGCTGGAATTCATATGTAAAAAGTTTGGGCAAAAGTCCAGATACTTAATGCACAAGCCTTCTGTTTGCAGAAACATACACTGCTAATTCAGTATTTATCACTTTAAATCTGATTACAACCAATTCTTAACAGGGGCACCCAACGAGAAACTTCGATGAAATATCTGTTCGGGAGAGTCTACCCGTTCTAAGACTTTCGGATAAAACATCACCTAAAAGATTCGCAACCAGAGAAATGCAGGGAAAAACAGTCCCTTAGATTTTCGGAAGGGATATTTTTGAAATTTCTGGCTCTAAAAAAGGTCGCCTAGCATTTTCGGGTAAGAAAAAGTTCGCAGAGAAGTTGTTCGAAGGTAACGTTCAGCTAGCAAATTCTGAAATGCAGAGTTCATTCCCTAAAATTTTCGGGCACTTCAATCTTTAGCTAAGAAATCCGAACAGATCAAATTTTTCTAGCTGATTAAAACAACTCTTTAAACAGTCTTTAAACATTAGAAGGAGCCCAGAAATATCCCTCAGAGGCTTTTTTGCTTAATTTGATCGTCGGGTGCCCCTGTCTTAATTTAACCATTGTGTAACTACGTGCTGTATAGGTTCTATTTGAGCACTATCTACACAAAAAAACACTTCTTGACCACACCCATATTTTCCCGAAAACCTACAAAAGTAGTTTGAGCACTTATGAAAAACAGCATGAAACAGATGCCCAAGGTTGAGAGCAAACATTTCTATTAATGCCCCAACCATCAGCTCGACATTGTGACAGGGAAGAAGAAAAGAGAATTTTTGGTTAAGATGCCAACACTTTTGACAACGATTGTACTTGTAAATTGGATTGTTTCAGCCTTATTTGTCTCTGATCCTCTCATAGTCTTTGGTTCTCTGAGGATAAAGCTTGAGAAAAATAGAAATTAAGGTTGTCTTACCAGTAAAGGGCACAACAAGGTTATAGACAAATTCCTCTTTTGGCACATGACCAGAGAGCACAGTTTTGATAGTGTCTGGGTGGCAGAGGACAAGGGCTGATCGTAGAGGGCCAAACCACAGGGGTAAGCTGTTTTGTATTGTGTAGCACATTCCACATGAAATTTCAAGCCATTGCCATTAAAGGTTGCCTATAAAGTGACCAAAAAGAATATCTTGAACCACTTACAAACTGACTAGAGTGGTGGAGGGGCCAAACTAGGATCTGTACTTCCTGCTTCCCATCTCTCTAGCTCTCTTTGTTGCAAAGTAAAGTTTATGATGAATATCATTCCTGGTTATTTACACTATCCACTTCCCATCCCAGGAGTCTTTTACTTCTTCCCTGCGACTATAATGCATTGTTGTTCTTGTTGCTGGATTCTGGTATTGTCCCTACCAACCTCAGATTCACTTCACCTGTTCAAATCACTTTCATTTTTTTCGGGCCAATGAGAAGATGCACAAAAAAGGCCATTGTAGAGAGGTGGCTGTTTCCAGGGAGGGGGACTCCTAGATTGAAAAATATGATCAAATTTAGGGTGCTCATCAGAAATTTTGAAGAGAACCCCTAAGAGAACCAAGATCCTGTTTTGTGGGTGTGCCTTGAATTTTTTTTTTCACCTTTAAGCGGTACCAATTCGAAATAACACATTATCTCCTGTCATATTTTTTCAGCTCATACCCTAAAAGGTACCACAAAAGTTGCTGTAGATTGCTTGTGGCAAAACACCCTAAGATGTACCAAAATTGGAAGTGTTAGAGGTGTTCCACTGTATTTGCTTGTATAGTTTCTAGTGCTCAATTTCTACCTGAGAGCTAAATGCTATGACACGTACATGAAGCCATTTATTCGCTTTTATTTATTATCGAGGATGTTCTGTTAACCTATTTAGGGCCTGATTACATGGGTCGGGCTGGCCCGGTTAGCCGGGCTGCTTCGGTGAGCCGAGGTGACTTTCAGACCGGTATTACATGAGGCGAGCCAGCCCGGTTGATCGGTTGATGGCTGATGCGATGAACCGTGGGAAACCGGAGCGAGCTTGATTTTGTACTCTCATTGGCTTAATAACCCGGACTGGCTCGGCAAACCGATACATGGAAAAATCTCAGCCCGGTACGTTAGCCGGGATCCCAGCACCGCGATACCGGGATCTCGGCTAACCGGGCTGGCCCGGTTGTCATGTAATCGCGGGCTTGATTTTTGTTGCATTTGACAAACGTGCCGAGATCCCGGCAAACTGACCCCAGCCCGGCTCATGTAATTAGGCCCTAAGGGACTGAATATGAGCCGGGATGGTGTCAGTTTTGATTACATGAGCCGGGCTACCGGTGCGGTAGTGTCAGTTTGCCGGGATCTCGGCACGTTTGTTAAATGCAACAAAAATCAACCCCGCGATTACATGACAACCGGGCCAGCCCGGTTAGCCGAGATCCCGGTATCGCGGTGCCGGGATCCCGGCTAACCGGGCTGAGGTTTTTCCATGTAATCACGTTTGCCGGCCAGCCCGGGTTATTAAGCCAATGAGAGTGCAAAATCAAGCTCGCTCCGGTTTCCCACGGTTTATCGCATCAGCCATCAACCGATCAACCGGGCTGGCTCGCCTCATGTAATACCGGCCTGAAAGTCATCTCGACACACCGAAGCAGCGGCTAACGGCCAGCCCGGCTCATGTAATCAGGTCCTTAGAAAGGATAATTGAAGTTTTCAAGGAAATACCTCACATACAGATGATGGCAAACTGTGACATACATCAATATTTAAAATATTCTTGTCTTTCAAAATTGCCTTCCATTAAACTGATCGATGACTGCGATGTTTTCTTAACTGATTAGAAGAAAAGTTTTCCATCTCATTAACACGTCTGTACATATATTATTACGAGTCTGTACTTGTCGGCATCTTCACATGGTAGATAATGACCGGGTTTAAACCAGGACATAAATTTTTTGTTTGAATAATTCAAAAGGCCTTTTAACGAACGGTTGAAGCCTCTTATATTACATTGTACGGCAACAAGAACCATTTCCAAAACTACATGATTATCCACTGTCGTTTTTATCTAACTCCATATTCCATACTCTACAAATTTAACAGATTTAAGTTAGTTTTAAATTGCACAGGCATCTTTCGAACTTCTGGCATAAGAATTTTCTTCTTTTTCCTGAAAAAAACCTCACAATTTGTATTGTCTCACAGTTTATTGTCCATTTCGGTAACTGCATTAACCTTTAACACAGTTTTCCTCTCTGCGGAATCTCGATTCGTTCTTGCGAGAAAAGATCTCTGTAGTAAGCTTACGCTTATATTTACTTACCCGATCAGTATGTCCCTTTAGCCAGTGAGCCGGGGGTCCTTGGAATTCCTTTATTCCGTCGTATGACTTGCACATCAAAACAATACTCGTTATTACAAAATGTGCAAAAGGAGCGATAATTAAGGAAGCGAAAATCAATAGCCATGTGGAAGCTGAAAGGCTAAAAGCTGCGAAAAGTCTGAAAAGGTACTAAAAGACAAAGTGGCCGACATATTCCCGACAAAAACGCAACATGACAAACAATGCTCAACTGCTTTTGCTGCAGGATTCTGTTTGTGTAAATACGTGATAATTAGACTTTCAAATTAACACATAATCCTGCCGCCTTTGTGGCGAATCTGACATATGTACATAGTCATGAAAAACATGTCACTGCTGTCTCTGCTCCGTGGATTTGAACTCTTACCGCCACGAAGCCAGAAGAACGGCGAAATCGACACTTGAAAAAAAATACAGCTTGGCCATTTTGTCAACAGTTGGTCATGTAAAACTAAACAAAAAACATTCACACGATAAGCATACCAACTGGGCTCAAAATATACTTTGATACTGATCAAAGCTTTTACATAAACGTATTTGATGCACTATGCCAGCCATGTGGCTGCCGTCGTGTTATTCCTCACCTTGTGGTAGGTCGCTTGATCTCATTCTGACTTGTCACCAGGCCCGGTAATACATGTAATGAGGGAGGGGAAAGTGGGGGCTCTTGCGCGCATTGACAAAAACGAGCTCCTAGTACATAGCTTTGTTTTGAGTGCGACTTTGGTGGTGGATTTTCCACCATGAATTAAATTTAACACCACAGAGATTTAAGTTAAAGTAATACAGCTTTATTACGCATCCCTGTTTTGCAGCAGACACTTCTATTAGTGAACAGAGACACTCAAAGTAAATTTCCACGTAATATTGGATTACGTCCGTGAGAGAGTTGATTTTGAAAACAGAGACAAGTCCAAAAACTTGAAAGGAGAGATTACAAACAACAGTAAACTTGGTCACGAACCTGAATTCAGGATAGTTACGTTAACAACCTAAAAGTTTCTTAAAGAGATTCTTTGCAGGTTGCAGAGAGCCAATAATTTGCAAACTTCAGGTTACTGTGCATCGTCAGGGTTGTCTCCAGTCTAACACATGTGGCGCCTCGAGATCAGATCGTGCAGATATATATAGATACCCTAAACCCTATATCCAATTGAATCTTATATGCAAGGAGGAACACTTGAACAAACAGCAGCGGAGTGAAGGTGGATCTTGGTTACCCCTTTTAGCCGTCCGCGGTCAACCTTTCAGTTGGTGTATACCGGCTTGAATCAGATTCAAGCCGGTATACACCAACTGAAAGGTACAGGTCTTGGCTTTAGACCCTTTTAGCTTGGACAGTTTGTTTCCAAATCCGGCCACACCATGTGATGTTACATTGGAGATATCACGGGATCTGTAACGTGAAAAGAAACCGCCCCCCCCCCCCAAAAAAAGGCCCTTTCCAAAACATTCGGTTTTCTGGTATTAAAATGAAATATCGAATTTTTCACGCGACCTAAACTAGAAGGGACAAATCATCCTTTTAACGTTCCAACTCTACAAGATTTTGGTACTTCGGGTATTTTTTTCTCGAGGTCAGGAACCCAAACGCTCCGAGGGAAAATGCAAGCGTTCTAGAGTACAGAGGAGGTACAGAAATGACTCACAGCCAAATAATCTTTACAATTGTTAAATTTCCTCAACATGTTTTTGTTTAAAAAAGGTAATTCTAAAACCTGAGTTGAATCCCAAATTGGTAAATCTTCTGATTGTAACTTCTCTTGGTTAATATTTACTCTTTGTGAATTTTCTTTTTTGGTCTGAAAGCTCATCGTTCAAAACGTATTTTTAAAGTTTACATAAACGAAAATTGAAAGTTTTTTACACTTAAGAGGTACACGGTAACCTAATTAAATAAGCAGACCCCCTTTGGGAAGTTTCCGCGGGTGTTATTCACGTCGCGTTATGGTTGTCGTTCCACGTAGCACCAATTATTGATCTGTCATCATGTCATGGAGAGATTTACGAGACAAGTCCTACAGTCAGCTGACCTTAGCTTGCTGCAAACAAAACATGGAGACCACACACGGATCAGGGGAATTTACCAAGTGAAAACCCAACACACAAAAATTCACGTCATTATCACGCGTACAAAACTGAACTGAGTGTCATTGAACTAAGTCAATGTCCTTATAGTCGCGCCATCAAGGCAGAAGAAGCATTCGCTTTGAAAACTGTTCGAGTTTCATCGTTTATTAGTACATGTTTAGTTCCGCATGAGTCTGCTTGATTTGGACAAGTGATTCAGAACACGCCAATCTTCTTCACATGTAGCAAAATTTCCACCCAATCGCAACCACGCAAAAAGTGATAGAAAAAGTCCATGTAAATCGGCGAATTACTTCCAGGGTATTTAATGTAGCATTCGAAAACTGCATACGGCTTGCACTGTTGGCATTTTGCTTCGCTGTGCCCGATTTGGGACTCGTTTTTACCTCCATTCATGGCAAAATGTACACAAAGAACCTAGGGATATTCGGAAACATTCTTCGGACAAGATTGTTGAAGGTCCAAGCTTTCAATGGCCGAGTAAGTTTCACTTTTACTTCTATAATATACAGTAGGAAGGCTAACAATAGACGAGTCATGGAGTTCGTGATGTTGTTGTCACGTTTCTGCTGGATGACTCTTTCGAGCTGTTTTGTTCGTGTGTTTATTCTCCGAGCTACAAACTTTAATTATATGTTGTTTCTCTTCAACATAATAAGCAAATCACGTTCGTTTGTACTGTTTAGCTATCAAATAAAGAAACTTTTGAGCAAATGTCTCGCTCGTGAGGGCGAATTTTTTGGCTATGGAGCAGATCAGCTCTGCAGTTAATCGACTGATTCAGCCTGTCATGTTGTGATCGAATTGACAAAAAGGAACGTGCAAAACTGAAAAACAGAAGGGAAGATTATTTCCGCCGCACTTCAGTGATTTGTCCTCTCGTCACAGTAGTTTAAGATCACCCTCAGGCGGTCAACAAAATTTATACTACCCTAAGACATAAGCTTATTTTTAGCCAGTATCCATAGAAATTAAGCATTGATGATCAAGCAATTTATGCCTATGTCGCAGCGATTGAATGACAGTCTACAGTCACCTGACCTGACGGCATACAAAATAGTATACGGGAAGGGAAAATTTACCCTTCACTTCGGCTGTGGTAGATTACGGAGGGTCGCTTGTATTGAGCAAAGGCTTTTAAGAAGCTTTCTACTTACAGACTACAGGGCAACCATTTTACTTTCCAATACCTTAAGTTTGAGGTAAGAGCCTGAATCTCTAGTGTTCAAATATCCTCGACTTTCTGATTTTAGCGCTAGCAGACTAATTCTTCTTCCGGTTTCGCTTTGTAGAGTTGGTTCGCCAGTTGCAAGTGGGCGCAAATTTTCCACACTCGAAGAAGATCGGCACGCTGTTTCTCTGCACCTTGATTATCAAACGTAAGAGAGATTGTGAACCTGCTCGTCTACTTCTGGAACTCTGATTATTCGTCTTGTAATGTAAGTATTTAGTATTCAAGTCATGTAGTGCGCAACTGGCGGGATTGTTTGCACGATGGTTAAAATTAAGCGGCGGAACCAATGGTCCGGACCGATATTAGGCTATTTTGTTAGATTTATTTGAAAAATTTATGTTAATCTATGATGGAGAGGATCAACAGTGACTGAGTCGTATCCTAAATCAAACACTCACTACACACAGCTGATCTGCTCAATACAACTTACATAACGATCGACTACTTAAAATAGTAAAAATCTCATGTTTTGAAGTCCCAAGCAATTAGGTCACGTGGCCGTCACTCAGCTAAGCGCAAAAACAATTGCACTTTGCGTTGCACTATTTTATATTACCCAGATATTTTATACTTAAATTGTTTATCTAGTTTTTTGATCAGAGTAGCTTTCGGTTTGTTCTCTTATTTCTGAAAATTCGGGAGGTCATTACTTCCACTTTCAGAAATGCCTGAATCCTGAATATTCGAGCGGTATTAAAAAAAGAAAAAAAAGACGGCCACGAG
>JAHPZR010009832.1:0-25770 GCA_019787425.1 Platygyra sinensis
AAAACTTACATTTTCCGCATTTCAACATTCCTTAAGTCCATCTGTGATAAAACTACGGCGAAAAAGTGTTGATCAGTCTCCAAAATCCCTCTTTTTGGACGTGGAAACAGCCTGTCACCATACATTTCTTTCGGGCGCCTAGCAATGTTTGCCCCTGGCGATCCCGGAGATCTATGCGCATTATTGAACATGGGTATCTGATTACTGGCAAATCATTCATTGGCGGTCCGGAATTCAGCAAGGAACTGGGGCGAGTTCCAAATTTTTTAGCAAATCAATAAACTGACACTGAAATAAATAGCCCGCGAACGCAAACGTATTTCCGGCCGGAAATACGTCTGCGTTAAAAGGCAGTTCGTAAAATGGCATATATCAAAAAATACAGGCCGTTGCTAAGTTACATGGCATCGCGCTCTTCGGATTGGCTGTTTGCAAACTCAGACTCGATCATTTTTCTGAACAATCGCAGGGTTGTGCCATTGTTCGGAATAGCCGCTGACAAAGGAGCGTATTCAGCAACACCAAAGCAGCTTGTAACCACCTTTCGCAAAGCTCTTTGACAGCAGCCATGCAATCCGCCATTCTGTTGATCATTGCCACCGTGTGCTTCGTCCCATCGGGTAAGTGGATGGTGAATAACTTGCAAGATATATAGCCATTCAGGGGCACCCAACCACCGTTTCATCTCAAATGCTTTTAAACGCTGTTTCAGGCTATCTGGAGTACTTTTAAAGCTCCGTAGGTTAATTTTAGGTTGCACTAAAAAAATTTATCTGTTCGGTTATTCTAGGGGAATTTGAGTATTCTCGAATTTATTAGGGCTCTTTTGTTGATTTCCCGAAAACCTTAGGTCTTATCGCCTTTCCGAAAATGATAGCTAACCTTTTTACCGTATCCAAAACGACATTTTTAACAATCCGAAAACAACATACATTAAATTCTCATATCACGAAAGTTCGAGGCGAGAATTATCTCAAGAAAATTAGAGGGGATTAAAGGCCTTCCGAACAGATAATCAGTTACCGAAACGATCCGTTGGGTGCCCCTGGCCATTCGAAATTGCTAACTGAATATCTAAGCGAACATGGTCTGTTGATTAGCGATAGTGCTGGGCAGAACTTACTTTCTTAACTATCTAGGCCCGGGGTTTGTTGTCAGTATATCAATTCTCGCGTTTTGGGTTTTAGTATGGGGGAGAGGCTGCGACAAACTATCATCCTTTTAGTGGTTCGAAACCGACAAGTCGCCTCAAACGATTACTTTTTGTTCTAGTTTTGAGCGAAGTCTTTGTCTTGTTATTTTAATCCCCTGTCGAAGGCATTTTGACGTATGTCTACCTAATGACAGAAACTTCATCGCTTCGCAAACACCGTGTCCCTGTTTAAATAGTAATTATTTACATCCGCAGACTGGTCGGCCATGCTTTACCAGATCCAGTCAAATGCTCGACTTTCATAACCCTTTCACCACCAGTGGCCACTTATAGATTTTACTCTGTCTAACGCCAGACGATTTTACTCTGTCTAACGCCAGACGATTTTACTCTGTCTAACGCCAGACGATTTTACTCGTCAAAGGGAGACCCTTAGTGGTGAAAGGGTTAACTTTATGAGAGAGAGTCTTCTAGCGGTCACAATTGTTTGCAACTAGCAGTTCCGGGTCCAGAACGTTCGCTAGATAAATAATGAAATTTTTCAAACTTAGGTCCAAAATTTAAATAGTTGATTATATTTTGTTATTCATTATGTACATATTTTGTTCTTAGGTTTAGTATTTACGCAGGACCCCACAAGCTGCACAGCTTTTTAACTTATCGTGCTTAAATAAAGGTTGTCTGTCTGTCTGTCTGTCTGTCTGCATGTTCTGATTCGCAAGCCCAGAATCGAATTAATTATGTAGCTAAAGCGAGGCATGTTGTTAAGGAATTGCCAGGCTCTTTCTGTCAAGGGACAGCTACAATTAGAGTTATCTTCATAGAGTTATAGAGAGGAGTTAGAGTTTCAAAATCGTTAATTCGATATATTGGAAGGCCAAAATCCTGAATTCAAGATATTAGACGGCCAAAATATTGAATTCAATATTTTGGCAGTCTAAACTCCTGAATACAAGATTCTGGCATTCCAAAATCTTGAATTCAGCATTTTGGGCCCGCATTTTGGCCTACCAAAATCTTGAATTCAATATTTTGGCCTTCCAAAATCTTGAATTCAATATTTTGGCCTTCCAAAATCTTGAATTCAATATTTTGGCCTTCCAAAATCTTGAATTCAGAATTTTGGCCTTCAAAAATATTGAATTCAATATTTTGGAAGGCCAAACTCATGAATTCAGGATTTTGGCCGTCGTTAACATAACTCTACTGAAATAACTCTATTGACAGACGGTTTTTTGACAGACGATCCGTTGACAATTTCATTATCCAGTTGTCAATCAAATTGTGAACTTCGAAACGAAAAAAAAAAAGGATTTTGGAGAGAGATCAACACTTTTTCGCCGTGGCTTTATCGCAAATGATATGCGGAAAACGTAAGTTTTTGTTTGAATAACGAGGGGGGGTGGGATCAATAACCGAGAAATATGTGATGAAATCTGCGGATAAACTTCTTTATTGGCGTAAGGTTTATTGCAAATTTACATCGTGTAATGGTTTTAAGTATCACAAGATTAGGTATAAATCGAGAGGAAATAACCTAATAGAGCTTTTCCGCTGACTGATTGCGTGAAATCCCACCCTGCTAGGAGAGCCTCTTTCCTCTTTTAACTCTTTCTTTTATCTCTTCCCGATACAAAGCATATGTACTGTAAGAAAAGGCTCTGCTTGCGGGATGGTTAAATCCTTGAGCCCCAAAAGTAAACATTGCATGTTACGCAGGATTTTAGTCAAGTCCTGCAAGTAATTTTTTGTGCTAGTTGTTTTTCGCTGTTCACAGCCTAGTTGGAACGTGATTTGTTATACCTGATCTGAGATCAGGAATAAAATAAGTTCCTTTTATCTATCTTGTTCAAACTCCCTGGCGAAGTCCGGGTGATCAGGCGAAACCGGTCGGAGAAAATAAAGCAAGATCATAATCGGTTTAAAAGTAAACTACTTTTCTGTGACGTCGAGAAGGTGTAAATCGGTCACTTACGCAGCGATGCACAACTAAATATGCCGACAGTTTCTGCCCAAGTGTCCGTACGTGATCTTGCTTTTGTTAACATGTTCCTTTACAGAGTTCGATGAGAAGAGTAGCGCTTGAAAAGCCTTTGCATTTTTTTTCAATCAAGGTAGAACTTAACCTACGGATTTCTTCATGTTTCACATCGCTCATTTCATCCCTCCAAAGATCACTAGCGCGGTAAAAACAGTTTCTGTCTTCTCTGACAACGAGTTCGCTCCTTTGAGGAGGTACATCTCCATGAGCCACAATTTGTTTATAAAAGAAGTAACCAATAAGAAAACAGGCTGTACACACGTAAACTGAAACTGAAAAGGCTTAATTGGGTTATTTCCTCTCGATTTATATCTAATCTTGTGATATTTTAGACCATTACGCGAAATAAACATTACGCAAGCAAATTTGTTTATCGGTAGATATATATATCGTATTAGACGTTTTGTTGTGTAGTATCGCTGAGTATTTTTACCAGTTGTGCCGTATTTTGGCGAGCCCGTAGGGCGAGTCAAAGTACAAACAACGAGTAAAAGTTCTCAGCGATACTACACAAGAAAACGTCTAATAAGATATTTATTATCCAACACGCCAAATTGGTATGTTTGTGCGGGCGAATTTCGTGGATATTTATTTACAGGGAATGCGTGATAGAAGGAGGCGAAGCGAACGGAATTAGCGCGGGAAATCCAGCTAACTGATTGGTCAACGGCAGGAAACCTGTCTAACCGGTCCTCAGGAGTACAAATACCTCGTGATATTTGTACTCGTCTTAAGCGTTATTTGTACTCTGCGAAGTGCAGTTGGATAATAATGTCACTTATTTCACGGTTATTCAAACAAAAACTTACATTTTCCGCATTTCAACATTCCCTAAGTCCATCTGCGATAAAACTATGGCGAAAAAGTGTTGATCTCTCTCCAAAGTCTCTCTTTTTTGGACGTGGAAACAGCTTTTCGCCATACATTTCCTTCTAGCGACTAGCAATGTTTGCCCCCCTGACGCTCCCAGAGTTCTTTGCACATAGCATGCTATCCGATCACTGGCAAATCATTCATTTCACGCTGAATTTCGATTGGTTTGGAAGTTGTGAAGTTCAACGCGAGCCGAGTTCGCGTCATTTGATGTAGTTGGTTTGGTAATATAACAACAAATCAATTTAAACAAAGTGAAAAAATTCTTAACCAAACAAGGCTTACTTTATGAAGTTTACTTCTGAAATGTGAATTATTTGAGAGGTACTGAGGGACTCCACTTCACAGACGGATGGCACGCCCTTTGCCAGCCACTCACTCTAGAATGTATTAAGTTGATAAAAGTAGGAATATTTTAGAAAATTGATACCTTAGACTCGTACCCAGTGATTTTGGTATAATTGAAGGACCCGTTACCTCTTTATGGCAGACTTCCCAGCTGCACTTGCTCATAAAATGCTTAACTGAACAATTATTTCTAACATTAATTTCAAAAATGAAAGACTAGGAATGTTTTTTTAGGTGCAGGACTATGGGGTGTGGGGTGGAAGTGTCATTTTAGTCCGGTATAATTTGAGCATTATACCTCTAGCCGAGCATAATTTTGAGCATAATACCCTTGTTTCACGGGTGACACCCAAAAGCATAATACTCTATTTTCCGAGCATAATTCGACAGACCCTAACGACCTACGTCTGGTTTACAGTAGAAATGGAAACGCAAAAGTTCAACAACACGACATTGAAATGTTCTGTTTTTTCACGCTATTTCTACAATCGTGGACAAAATTCCTTGGGACACTTGTGTAATTGCATTAATTTTCTGTGTTATTAAAACAGAGTTTTAAAAAAGCACTGTTTTCCGTTTCAAAATGCGTTGCTTCCCGCCCCTCCCCCCCCCCCCCCCCCCCGCGCCTCCCATACAATGTTGAAAATCTAGAGAAATAGAGCGTGTACACTTGTCCAACATTGTAGGCGGGGGGGGGGGGGGGGGGGGAAGCGGCTGAACAAGTGTAGATGAATTCGCGCCTGACTGTTTGTTTGGCGCGTGTGAAAAAGCGCCACAAATGTAAATTTGTCCCGAGACTTTTGTCCATGATTGTAGAATGACGTATATCCCGAAATTAAAAAAAAGTTAGATTTAAATGTTAAATACTTTTAAACCACTGATGCCTGGCAATTCTACCTGACACTACCCGAGAATAAACCAACATGGCAGAATTTTAGGCAGGTGTCGGGTGGTATCTGGGAAAATTCAGTTGTATTAAATTGCCCATTTTCACCTTTGATGCATTGCGCGCCGCGATACTTTGATCCTGGATTTCGTGTTACACGAAGGGCGCTTTCCATTCGACCAAATATTCCGGTTTGAAATTCCGGGTATTCCATGCGACGAATGGAACAGTAATTTTCCGGTTCGTTCGATCAACCATTCCCAGGCCATCGGGTTCCAAGTTTCGCGCGAAAATACGAGATCAAACGAAGGACTCTTTCATCTTTGTTTACTTGCTTTGGGGTTGCTCAACGACTGTGAAGTTAAAATATACGATGTATTAGGCGAGGGTGACAATATACCTTTTATCGTAAGAATTCAAAAGGAGTCCGCGACTACATTTACGGTACCTCTTTGTTTTCCTGATGAGTTCAAGAGCACTTTCGATTGACGAGCGAGCTGCTCAATCGAACGGTTATGCTCATATTTCACGTAGCTCACATGTATTTTGGCACTACTCACTAAAGCTTGGTGAGGCCAATCCACTGCAATAACGTTGAAGTAAGATATTTCAGTTGTTTGCCAGATAGAGCACTAATATTATGTTTAGAAGCTTGAGGATCAGCCATGTTGAATTCGATTTCCAGCCTCGGAGAAACTAGGCCCGAGCAGGAATGGTCGAATGGAACGGAATTTTCCGGTTATTCCGATTTTCCGGAATTTTAGGCCAACTTCGCGAGGTACACCTAAAATTTCGGAATGAAATTCCGGAAAATGTCTGTTCCATTCGCTCCCAAACCCGGAATTTCCGGAATTTTTGGTCGAATGGAAAGCGCCCGAAATTACCGAATTTTCCGAAGCAAACTTGCATCGCTTGTTCCCAAAGCAATCCTTGGGATATTTTTCATTCTGTTGCTGTAAATACTTTCTCTTGTTGTCATTTTTTATATTTCTGAATGCATTTTGTAAATATTCTGTATATATTCGTAAATATTCACTTCCCATTTTAGCAATGTACAAATAACTGAAAACTAGTAATTCCTAATCGACGTAACCACAACACCTAAGGAAATTCTGAGGCATTCCAACTTCACCGAATGGCGTGAACCTCGCTCGCGATGAGCTTCCTAAGGGCCTGGTTACGTGGAAGGAGAAATACTAGGCTAACCGAGCTACTCTGGGAGGGCTAACTTCTCACACATTTCTTTAGAAAAACGCATTAAGGCGTTTACATGCTAGACAGGTAGCCAGCCTACCCCGAGGCACCCTGTCTACTTGCCAGGGGCGTTCGGCTAGGGGGAATAGCCTTTTACCGTGTAAACGGTTCGTGCCGGGCTATCCCGGCTAGCCGAGGTGAGATAAGCCGCGAAAACCGTGATGGCGGCGCGAAGTGAATTTTTTCGTAGTTACCATTAGCTAGTGTTATCTGCCGAACAGAATGACAGTCAGTCTGAAGCGATCAATGTAATAGATGAGTCTCAAGCAGAGAACAGGCCCGTGCCTGTGCAGGAAACTGAAAGAAGATGAAGTTTATTTGGTCGGCCATTTTGTTTGTTGTGCTTAGCGGCCGCTCAAAAGATAACTCACGCAGCCCACTCATGTCCCAGTTAGGTGAATTGTATGTAAAGGCGGGCTATGTGCTAACCCTTCTCAGGCTAGCCGGGACACCCTCCCTCCATGTAAACAGGCCCTAAATTTCCAACGAAATTCGGCGTGAAATTGACAACTTTGTTTTCAAGTTCACGATTTGGTTGACAACTATGTAATGAAATTGCCAACTTTGTCGTGAACTTTGGGAATTTCAAACGAACTTCGGAAACCGTTTGTCAAAAGTTTTGTGAAACGCACTGTAAGTTGTAGGCTGCTTTTGGACAAGCATCGAGCGATTAACTGAGTTACTGTTTTACAGTCATTTTGTTCGTCCGTCCGTATGTGTTTCTTAAAAGAGTAAAGAGTAGTAATTAATAAAATACCACGTGTGGAATACTATACAACAAAAAGGAAATATTTACCGTATGTCGGTGTCTGACATTAGCAGACTGCAGACTACATTTAGGCCTAAATAGCGCTCTAGTTAGTCTGAATTTGGGTCACATTAGCCTAAATAGCACTCAGGTTAGGCTGTTTACGGTTAGCTTTCGGGAATGGAAATGCCGGGAATGCGATATAGTTGGAAAGTCTACAGTCTGCAGTCTGCAAATGTCTGACACCGATACTATGTTAAAAGACACTGATTTCTTCTACTTCCAAGACTGCTGTGGGTTATTCTTAGCGACTGGTAGCGAAAAATAAAACCATCACTTGAACTTAACTGTGTTAAGAAATCGCGTAATCTGCGTGGGAAAACGCTCACAAATACTAATTAAAGGTTTATAGAAATTTCAAGTCACCGTGCAGGATTCAAATCAATTCCAAAGTCTCCTGTCTAGACTATGAATAAAGCCTGAAAACAAAGTTTACGACATTGTTATCTAATTGTAACGAATTATTAATAGTTTCGAAAAGGTTTTAAAAACGCTGAAGACTGAACAAATATTTGAAAATGACTCAAAACGGCAAATCTTCCCTCTAACAAGTGACAACCGCGTAGAAGCTTACCTGCCAACATGAAGTAACTTGCAAAATTTCTCGAGACAAAAACTGTATAATATCAGGAGCAAGGGGCTCCTGACAATAGGGTCTGTCGGATTATGCTCAAAAAATAGAGTATAATGCTTTCGGGCGTCACCCATGAAACCAGGTATTATGCTCAAACTCAGTATGCTCGGTTTGGAGGTAAAATGCTCAAATTATGCCGGAGTAAAATGACACTTCCAACGCACCCATAGGCCCGTACTCCATTAATAAACATTCCTAGTCGTTCATTTTTAAAGAAATTTTAGACAATAATTACTGAGTTAAATGTTTGATGAGCAAGTGAAATTGTGAGGCATTGAAAGGCTTACTATGTGTCTTTCTCCAATGAACCTACATTTGATGAACCAAAAACTGACAGCATCGAAAACGCACTGGGTACGAGTCTAAAGGTATCAAGTTCCAAAATATTTCTACTTTTATCAACTTTGTACATTTTAGGGCGAGTTGCTGGCAAAATTTGCATACACCTCTCACAGTTTTCACAAACAACAGCATTATGCAGCAAAAATATTAGTGTTGTGCCAGCATTATACCCGATGCTCCAAATACTGTAGTATTGTGTCCAAAATTATGCTGGCATAACCAGACAGACCCTACCTGACAATATTCCGGGGAGAGCATAGGCTCTGTTTTTTATTTGATTTTGTTTTTGTTCTGTTTTGTTTTATTTTTTTTTTCATTTCATTATAGCTACCGGCTTTTTACTTTACCGCTTTTCTATTGTTTTTCTTTTCTTTTCTTATCTGACATCAGCGCATCGTAGGCAGCTACATTTGCATAACAATTTGAAATATGAAGAGCACTTGCCTAGCGGTAAAAATATCACAATTAACTCAAATAAGTAGCTGTAAAAATATCACAATTAACTAGAAAATACACAACATTTAATCGGCCTCCGCCATTTTCGATTCCGCCAATGTTATGCATATACATTCGAGCTACCATGAACGGTCAACTTTCTGCCGTGTTGTTCCACGCTTAAAATATTTAAGTTTGCCAAGACAAACTGTCGCGTTTTTGAGTTGAACTTGAACCAAATAACGTTTAGAGGGTAAACATGTCAAGTTTTGACAGCTTCGCCCGAATATTTTTGCACGTGCACGTGAAACAGGTTTTGAAAACGTTGTGTCGAGTTTTTTTCGTAACATTCTCAGTAAAGTACGTTCGCGCGCTGTACTGTCTATGAACCAGATTCATATTAATTTATAGTTGAACCAGATTCGTATTAATCGACGGAAAGGTTCTCGTGGATGGTTAAGCGAGCTCGTTGTTTCATAGGTAACCCAGGCTAGCACACTGTGTATGTCACGTGACATAACATAAATATAGAGAACATATGAAGCGAAGTTTAGGTCTGAAAATTTGCTGAAAAATGGAAATACAACTCGATGAAACTTACCATGTGGTGAGTTGTTGTTGTCTTTAGTACATACACGTAGTTTTAGTGTAAAATAGTCTTCTTCCGGCCTTTCCTTCATAGTAAAATGGCAAGGTAGGAAGCTGACGCCAAAGTCGGGCTCTGATCGACCCAAAACAAACACGATATTTTCGCGAAAATCGAATCCAGCCGCTAAATCTACAAGCCAGGCTCGTGGAACCTTGAATCCACTGAAGCATCTCCAGCTGGCAACCGTAAGACGTGCACAATATAAACCGCAAAAAAAGAAGAAAGAAACAGTTACGAAAGGGATAGTCTCAAGATCTCTTGTCAAGACCTTATTGTGTCCTGTCTTGTCTTGTGGTTTGTTAGTGTGGGGAAAAGACTGGAAACGTAGTAGTAAACATATTAGACTTTTAAAATTCTTATAACATTACCTTTTTCTATTCCAGGATGATCCAGAGACTTTAAATGCGGTTTACAATAATCAAAATACTTTTTTAACTTTTTTAAACGATGAATGACGATGATGGTAATTAATAGATTTCTTTTAACCGCTCCTGATTTTCGTTAATATAGTGATGAGCTTGGACTGCTAT
Organism: Platygyra sinensis; assembly: GCA_019787425.1. Lineage (NCBI taxonomy): Eukaryota > Metazoa > Cnidaria > Anthozoa > Scleractinia > Merulinidae > Platygyra > Platygyra sinensis. The sequence goes on from JAHPZR010009832.1 coordinate 9,954, forward strand.
AAGTGCAGCAGCGTAACAAGTTGGGATGACTGCGAAAAAGAGAAGGTGACCTGTCCTGCTGGATCGGATACCTGCGTTGAAGTCTCCGTCCAATATGATAATAAGAAAAAGTTTGAAATGTACTGCGGTAAACAGGAACAGTGCGATACACAGAACAACCCAACTTGCAACCTTGGCAAAGACGCTGGTTTCAACGTTTGTAACCTCAACTGCAACGAGGGTATCAACGCTGGCTCAACCGCAGGGGTCAGCGGTATAGTGATGATGGCCTGTGCAATGGTGGTACTGTTCTTGAAGGCTTAATTAAGACTTGCTTTTGTAGCAACGAACTGAAGTAGTTTAGTAGGACTATAGGTCGACTTGGCGACCATTATGCTGGCAAGGCGCAGGTTATGTCAATAGGTTTTTGTGGACATAACTTTAAAGACATGTCTACGTGATCCCTTAGATTAAATGATGTGCAGCTGTTTCTTTGTGAACAACTTGTCCTGTGTTTTGTGGCTGTAGACTGTGAAAACCCCGATTAATGATCGTTATGATGGTTTGTAATGTAACAAAATGGGATTAAAATTACTCTTTTCGCAATAGTAAACAGGGTGCGAAATGTAAATCATTCAATTATTTTCTAGTCGTGTTTTTGATAATTAAGGACGGTTGGTGGTAATAGAGTGTTTATAATCGCCAAAAAGAAAGCCAAAAGTAATTGCCTTTGTAGGTTCTCCCAGGAGCCCATCGCCATGGGCTGACAGCACTATCAGACAGGAGAGGTAGCATAGCCAAGTGGTTAGGGCGCCGGACTTGAAATCAGAGGGTCGCGGGCTCAAGGCCCTCTCCGACCACTTAGCTGGAGCTGTACCTCGGAAGCAACCTCGTTCCCAGGGTCTCTCTTCCTCCCGCTACCTGGAGCAACACTTTCGGCTCACCCCTATACTAAGTAAACACAATTTTCACACTCCATTAATCTTTTATTTGTCACGTCCCAGACTTTGGGACACACGTGACCAGACCAAACCAGGATCTCTATCTCTCTTGCTTTAGGGTATGGAAGGAAGAGAGACCTCTTTGGTAATGATTTTCTGCCTTCCATAAGTTAGGATTTTTAAGTCTTTTTAACCCTTTCCCAATCGTTAGATCCCATTATCAGTGGTGTTTATCCCATTTCCCAATAAATTATTTCTCTTTGGATGTCATGCCAAATTGTAACGTTAATTCCGGAACAAAATGGCACGTATAAAAATTACAACAGTACAGCATCGAAGAGCACACCAAGTTAAAATTCCTTTGTGAGTTGTTACAATGTCTTTTTGTAGGAAAATAATTATTGCCCTGCTGGATCACAGTGTTGATAGTGCAAGTGTTATAAATATTGTAATCGGTCAGTATATATTATTGTTTAAAATTAAAATTCTAGTGCTTCAAGTTCAATAAATCAGTACGAAAAAATGGCTTCTTGGTATAAAGAAGTATCATCCGCAGATCTTTTCAAATCTTAAGCAAAAGCAATTTTTTTCCTTTCTAAGAAAAGATCCTTTACATTTCCTTGCCTGTCTATCAATAACTACACAAAAGCTGTTATAACGTTTTAAGAATCGAAATGACAAAGTACAACTAGTTGGATTTCTTTGCCCAACGATCCAGAACACTTATTAGGAGCCTAGAGAAGTAAATGTGAAGTGGAATTTTCTTAATTTTTTTCACTGACAAATTTGGATTTGGACCACAGGGACTGCGAGTCACATACAAAAATGGGAATAAAAATAGGCTGGGAGATGCAAGTTGGGCTGGGAATATAGAATTTACACCTCCTTCCTATTTCGGACCACACTTCTAAAAAGATGTATGAGTTACATTCAAACCAAGTCAAGCGCGCCCTTTGCGATTACATAAATGAATTGATTATTTTGAGTAATATTGATCTTGCTTGCTGTCAGTTCAAGAATACAAAGGTCCAATCATTATTTGAATATTGCACTCGTTAACCATTAAAAATCTCGATCGGACGATTTCAAAATGATCACATGAACTCGGGCGAGTCAAGAGATAGAATGATAGGGGAGGGGAGGGATGAACTCTAAAAACCACGCGCATATTTTTTTTAAAAGAAGAAGCCAGCCGACCAAAGGGGTGTGTCTTTGGATAATTTTAGAGGGACATATCATATGCATTTTTAATCAACTACAAAAATTGCATGTTCGGATCAGGCGACAGCTAAATAGGCTAATTTCGATATATTAAATTTGTTATTCAGCTCTGAGCTTAGGAATATAAAACAAAACAAAACAGTCCGCATCAGGGAGAAAGGATGAATTATTTTTTTTTTTACTATTATTATATGGCAAGATAGGCTTGAGGTAAATCCGAGCGTTCTGATTGGTTCTTTCTTGGTCGGGATTTCTCCATACGGACCGTTTCCATGTAAACGGTCATATGCTGTGTATTTTTTCTGTTTCCGAAAGCCGGCAAACTAAAATTAGCCGGGAAAACTACGAAAAGAAAACGTGTAAATACTCTCATTCTTCGCAGAGAAATTACCTAAAAGATTGATATTTTACAGAGCTTACGATAACGAGGAAGACGAATTTTCACGAAGCGAATTTTATTATCCCGAAGGTCTGGAAACGTCTATTGTAGAGACTGAATCAGGCATCGGCAAAAGTCAGGAGGCCATTGACGATTTTATAAAGAAGCAAAAATGTGCAAACACAAATAAGCAGATGGCTACTGATCTGAAAACTTCTCCACTAATTGTAAGGTAATGCACTAGTCATTTGTTTCCTCGGCCCCCCCCCCCCCCCCGCCCCCGCGACATGCGGGAACTTTGTCGGGCAATAGCGGGGGAATTACTGCAGCTTTGCGATGATTTTATGCCCAGACCCCCAGGGACTTTACCGCAAAATTTGCCTGACCTAAAATACCTGTTTGAGTATACATACACAACAAGAAGCATTTGTGATACATTCATGTGTGACCATAAAGGCTGGCATACACTACACAAACACTGTGCAAGTGATGCTTTAATGTTGTTTTTCTGTTTGATAATAAATACACAACAAGAGGATTTGATACATTCATGTGTCACCATAAAGGCCGGCATACACTAGGGGACAGGTACCAGGGACTGGTCTCAGGGACCAGTGAGGGGACAAAACCCTGAAGCAAAGTTTGTGGTGTGTACACACTTACGAGAAGCAATTCCCTGGGACTAGTCCCACCTAATTAGCCCAATTTAAAACGGCCCTGGACAAAATTCATGTTCTGCGACTTAAGTTTCTACATAATGACATAAGCAGTTTCCTGGAACTAGTCCCAAGGACGTGTCCCCTAGTGTGCTAAAATACTCTGAATTTCTCGTCATATGTACGTTCACATGCCTTGCTTTGTCCCTTTTTGCTTAAGAGTCTACTAATGACTTTTGAAATCCCTGTGATTGCAAGAATGTTAATTCCAACTGAAATTTGCTACTTCCTTCTCAGAAGGAAGTACTAAATTTCAGTTGGAATTAACATTCTCGCTTTCACAGTTTCTAAATGCATTTAGTAGACCTTACTAAAAGGCTAAAAGCAAGAATTGTAACGTACATATGACGAGAAATTCAGAGTATTTTAGCACACTAGGGGACACGTCCTTGGGACTAGTTCCAGGAAACTGCTTATGTCATTATGTAGAAACTTAAGTCGCAGAACATGAATTTTGTCCAGGGCCGTTTTAAATTGGGCTAATTAGGTGGGACTAGTCCCAGGGAATTGCTTCTCGTAAGTGTGTACACACCACAAACTTTGCTTCAGGGTTTTGTCCCCTCACTGGTCCCTGAGACCAGTCCCTGGTACCTGTCCCCTAGTGTATGCCGGCCTTTATGGTGACACATGAATGTATCAAATCCTCTTGTTGTGTATTTATTATCAAACAGAAAAACAACATTAAAGCATCACTTGCACAGTGTTTGTGTAGTGTATGCCAGCCTTTATGGTCACACATGAATGTATCACAAATGCTTCTTGTTGTGTATGTATACTCAAACAGGTATTTTAGGTCAGGCAAATTTTGCGGTAAAGTCCCTGGGGGTCTGGGCATAAAATCATCGCAAAGCTGCAGTAATTCCCCCGCTATTGCCCGACAAAGTTCCCGCATGTCGCGGGGGCGGGGGGGGGGGGGGGGCCGAGGAAACAAATGACTAGTGCATTACCTTACAATTAGTGGAGAAGTTTTCAGATCAGTAGCCATCTGCTTATTTGTGTTTGCACATTTTTGCTTCTTTATAAAATCGTCAATGGCCTCCTGACTTTTGCCGATGCCTGATTCAGTCTCTACAATAGACGTTTCCAGACCTTCGGGATAATAAAATTCGCTTCGTGAAAATTCGTCTTCCTCGTTATCGTAAGCTCTGTAAAATATCAATCTTTTAGGTAATTTCTCTGCGAAGAATGAGAGTATTTACACGTTTTCTTTTCGTAGTTTTCCCGGCTAATTTTAGTTTGCCGGCTTTCGGAAACAGAAAAAATACACAGCATATGACCGTTTACATGGAAACGGTCCGTATGGAGAAATCCCGACCAAGAAAGAACCAATCAGAACGCTCGGATTTACCTCAAGCCTATCTTGCCATATAATAATAGTAAAAAAAAAAATAATTCATCCTTTCTCCCTGATGCGGACTGTTTTGTTTTGTTTTATATTCCTAAGCTCAGAGCTGAATAACAAATTTAATATATCGAAATTAGCCTATTTAGCTGTCGCCTGATCCGAACATGCAATTTTTGTAGTTGATTAAAAATGCATATGATATGTCCCTCTAAAATTATCCAAAGACACACCCCTTTGGTCGGCTGGCTTCTTCTTTTAAAAAAAATATGCGCGTGGTTTTTAGAGTTCATCCCTCCCCTCCCCTATCATTCTATCTCTTGACTCGCCCGAGTTCATGTGATCATTTTGAAATCGTCCGATCGAGATTTTTAATGGTTAACGAGTGCAATATTCAAATAATGATTGGACCTTTGTATTCTTGAACTGACAGCAAGCAAGATCAATATTACTCAAAATAATCAATTCATTTATGTAATCGCAAAGGGCGCGCTTGACTTGGTTTGAATGTAACTCATACATCTTTTTAGAAGTGTGGTCCGAAATAGGAAGGAGGTGTAAATTCTATATTCCCAGCCCAACTTGCATCTCCCAGCCTATTTTTATTCCCATTTTTGTATGTGACTCGCAGTCCCTGTGGTCCAAATCCAAATTTGTCAGTGAAAAAAATTAAGAAAATTCCACTTCACATTTACTTCTCTAGGCTCCTAATAAGTGTTCTGGATCGTTGGGCAAAGAAATCCAACTAGTTGTACTTTGTCATTTCGATTCTTAAAACGTTATAACAGCTTTTGTGTAGTTATTGATAGACAGGCAAGGAAATGTAAAGGATCTTTTCTTAGAAAGGAAAAAAATTGCTTTTGCTTAAGATTTGAAAAGATCTGCGGATGATACTTCTTTATACCAAGAAGCCATTTTTTCGTACTGATTTATTGAACTTGAAGCACTAGAATTTTAATTTTAAACAATAATATATACTGACCGATTACAATATTTATAACACTTGCACTATCAACACTGTGATCCAGCAGGGCAATAATTATTTTCCTACAAAAAGACATTGTAACAACTCACAAAGGAATTTTAACTTGGTGTGCTCTTCGATGCTGTACTGTTGTAATTTTTATACGTGCCATTTTGTTCCGGAATTAACGTTACAATTTGGCATGACATCCAAAGAGAAATAATTTATTGGGAAATGGGATAAACACCACTGATAATGGGATCTAACGATTGGGAAAGGGTTAAAAAGACTTAAAAATCCTAACTTATGGAAGGCAGAAAATCATTACCAAAGAGGTCTCTCTTCCTTCCATACCCTAAAGCAAGAGAGATAGAGATCCTGGTTTGGTCTGGTCACGTGTGTCCCAAAGTCTGGGACGTGACAAATAAAAGATTAATGGAGTGTGAAAATTGTGTTTACTTAGTATAGGGGTGAGCCGAAAGTGTTGCTCCAGGTAGCGGGAGGAAGAGAGACCCTGGGAACGAGGTTGCTTCCGAGGTACAGCTCCAGCTAAGTGGTCGGAGAGGGCCTTGAGCCCGCGACCCTCTGATTTCAAGTCCGGCGCCCTAACCACTTGGCTATGCTACCTCTCCTGTCTGATAGTGCTGTCAGCCCATGGCGATGGGCTCCTGGGAGAACCTACAAAGGCAATTACTTTTGGCTTTCTTTTTGGCGATTATAAACACTCTATTACCACCAACCGTCCTTAATTATCAAAAACACGACTAGAAAATAATTGAATGATTTACATTTCGCACCCTGTTTACTATTGCGAAAAGAGTAATTTTAATCCCATTTTGTTACATTACAAACCATCATAACGATCATTAATCGGGGTTTTCACAGTCTACAGCCACAAAACACAGGACAAGTTGTTCACAAAGAAACAGCTGCACATCATTTAATCTAAGGGATCACGTAGACATGTCTTTAAAGTTATGTCCACAAAAACCTATTGACATAACCTGCGCCTTGCCAGCATAATGGTCGCCAAGTCGACCTATAGTCCTACTAAACTACTTCAGTTCGTTGCTACAAAAGCAAGTCTTAATTAAGCCTTCAAGAACAGTACCACCATTGCACAGGCCATCATCACTATACCGCTGACCCCTGCGGTTGAGCCAGCGTTGATACCCTCGTTGCAGTTGAGGTTACAAACGTTGAAACCAGCGTCTTTGCCAAGGTTGCAAGTTGGGTTGTTCTGTGTATCGCACTGTTCCTGTTTACCGCAGTACATTTCAAACTTTTTCTTATTATCATATTGGACGGAGACTTCAACGCAGGTATCCGATCCAGCAGGACAGGTCACCTTCTCTTTTTCGCAGTCATCCCAACTTGTTACGCTGCTGCACTTATAGCAGTCCAAGCTCATCACTATATTAACGAAAATCAGGAGCGGTTAAAAGAAATCTATTAATTACCATCATCGTCATTCATCGTTTAAAAAAGTTAAAAAAGTATTTTGATTATTGTAAACCGCATTTAAAGTCTCTGGATCATCCTGGAATAGAAAAAGGTAATGTTATAAGAATTTTAAAAGTCTAATATGTTTACTACTACGTTTCCAGTCTTTTCCCCACACTAACAAACCACAAGACAAGACAGGACACAATAAGGTCTTGACAAGAGATCTTGAGACTATCCCTTTCGTAACTGTTTCTTTCTTCTTTTTTTGCGGTTTATATTGTGCACGTCTTACGGTTGCCAGCTGGAGATGCTTCAGTGGATTCAAGGTTCCACGAGCCTGGCTTGTAGATTTAGCGGCTGGATTCGATTTTCGCGAAAATATCGTGTTTGTTTTGGGTCGATCAGAGCCCGACTTTGGCGTCAGCTTCCTACCTTGCCATTTTACTATGAAGGAAAGGCCGGAAGAAGACTATTTTACACTAAAACTACGTGTATGTACTAAAGACAACAACAACTCACCACATGGTAAGTTTCATCGAGTTGTATTTCCATTTTTCAGCAAATTTTCAGACCTAAACTTCGCTTCATATGTTCTCTATATTTATGTTATGTCACGTGACATACACAGTGTGCTAGCCTGGGTTACCTATGAAACAACGAGCTCGCTTAACCATCCACGAGAACCTTTCCGTCGATTAATACGAATCTGGTTCAACTATAAATTAATATGAATCTGGTTCATAGACAGTACAGCGCGCGAACGTACTTTACTGAGAATGTTACGAAAAAAACTCGACACAACGTTTTCAAAACCTGTTTCACGTGCACGTGCAAAAATATTCGGGCGAAGCTGTCAAAACTTGACATGTTTACCCTCTAAACGTTATTTGGTTCAAGTTCAACTCAAAAACGCGACAGTTTGTCTTGGCAAACTTAAATATTTTAAGCGTGGAACAACACGGCAGAAAGTTGACCGTTCATGGTAGCTCGAATGTATATGCATAACATTGGCGGAATCGAAAATGGCGGAGGCCGATTAAATGTTGTGTATTTTCTAGTTAATTGTGATATTTTTACAGCTACTTATTTGAGTTAATTGTGATATTTTTACCGCTAGGCAAGTGCTCTTCATATTTCAAATTGTTATGCAAATGTAGCTGCCTACGATGCGCTGATGTCAGATAAGAAAAGAAAAGAAAAACAATAGAAAGCGGTAAAGTAAAAAGCCGGTAGCTATAATGAAATGAAAAAAAAAAATAAAACAAAACAGAACAAAAACAAAATCAAATAAAAAACAGAGCCTATGCTCTCCCCGGAATATTGTCAGGTAGGGTCTGTCTGGTTATGCCAGCATAATTTTGGACACAATACTACAGTATTTGGAGCATCGGGTATAATGCTGGCACAACACTAATATTTTTGCTGCATAATGCTGTTGTTTGTGAAAACTGTGAGAGGTGTATGCAAATTTTGCCAGCAACTCGCCCTAAAATGTACAAAGTTGATAAAAGTAGAAATATTTTGGAACTTGATACCTTTAGACTCGTACCCAGTGCGTTTTCGATGCTGTCAGTTTTTGGTTCATCAAATGTAGGTTCATTGGAGAAAGACACATAGTAAGCCTTTCAATGCCTCACAATTTCACTTGCTCATCAAACATTTAACTCAGTAATTATTGTCTAAAATTTCTTTAAAAATGAACGACTAGGAATGTTTATTAATGGAGTACGGGCCTATGGGTGCGTTGGAAGTGTCATTTTACTCCGGCATAATTTGAGCATTTTACCTCCAAACCGAGCATACTGAGTTTGAGCATAATACCTGGTTTCATGGGTGACGCCCGAAAGCATTATACTCTATTTTTTGAGCATAATCCGACAGACCCTATTGTCAGGAGCCCCTTGCTCCTGATATTATACAGTTTTTGTCTCGAGAAATTTTGCAAGTTACTTCATGTTGGCAGGTAAGCTTCTACGCGGTTGTCACTTGTTAGAGGGAAGATTTGCCGTTTTGAGTCATTTTCAAATATTTGTTCAGTCTTCAGCGTTTTTAAAACCTTTTCGAAACTATTAATAATTCGTTACAATTAGATAACAATGTCGTAAACTTTGTTTTCAGGCTTTATTCATAGTCTAGACAGGAGACTTTGGAATTGATTTGAATCCTGCACGGTGACTTGAAATTTCTATAAACCTTTAATTAGTATTTGTGAGCGTTTTCCCACGCAGATTACGCGATTTCTTAACACAGTTAAGTTCAAGTGATGGTTTTATTTTTCGCTACCAGTCGCTAAGAATAACCCACAGCAGTCTTGGAAGTAGAAGAAATCAGTGTCTTTTAACATAGTATCGGTGTCAGACATTTGCAGACTGCAGACTGTAGACTTTCCAACTATATCGCATTCCCGGCATTTCCATTCCCGAAAGCTAACCGTAAACAGCCTAACCTGAGTGCTATTTAGGCTAATGTGACCCAAATTCAGACTAACTAGAGCGCTATTTAGGCCTAAATGTAGTCTGCAGTCTGCTAATGTCAGACACCGACATACGGTAAATATTTCCTTTTTGTTGTATAGTATTCCACACGTGGTATTTTATTAATTACTACTCTTTACTCTTTTAAGAAACACATACGGACGGACGAACAAAATGACTGTAAAACAGTAACTCAGTTAATCGCTCGATGCTTGTCCAAAAGCAGCCTACAACTTACAGTGCGTTTCACAAAACTTTTGACAAACGGTTTCCGAAGTTCGTTTGAAATTCCCAAAGTTCACGACAAAGTTGGCAATTTCATTACATAGTTGTCAACCAAATCGTGAACTTGAAAACAAAGTTGTCAATTTCACGCCGAATTTCGTTGGAAATTTAGGGCCTGTTTACATGGAGGGAGGGTGTCCCGGCTAGCCTGAGAAGGGTTAGCACATAGCCCGCCTTTACATACAATTCACCTAACTGGGACATGAGTGGGCTGCGTGAGTTATCTTTTGAGCGGCCGCTAAGCACAACAAACAAAATGGCCGACCAAATAAACTTCATCTTCTTTCAGTTTCCTGCACAGGCACGGGCCTGTTCTCTGCTTGAGACTCATCTATTACATTGATCGCTTCAGACTGACTGTCATTCTGTTCGGCAGATAACACTAGCTAATGGTAACTACGAAAAAATTCACTTCGCGCCGCCATCACGGTTTTCGCGGCTTATCTCACCTCGGCTAGCCGGGATAGCCCGGCACGAACCGTTTACACGGTAAAAGGCTATTCCCCCTAGCCGAACGCCCCTGGCAAGTAGACAGGGTGCCTCGGGGTAGGCTGGCTACCTGTCTAGCATGTAAACGCCTTAATGCGTTTTCTAAAGAAATGTGTGAGAAGTTAGCCCTCCCAGAGTAGCTCGGTTAGCCTAGTATTTCTCCTTCCACGTAACCAGGCCCTTAGGAAGCTCATCGCGAGCGAGGTTCACGCCATTCGGTGAAGTTGGAATGCCTCAGAATTTCCTTAGGTGTTGTGGTTACGTCGATTAGGAATTACTAGTTTTCAGTTATTTGTACATTGCTAAAATGGGAAGTGAATATTTACGAATATATACAGAATATTTACAAAATGCATTCAGAAATATAAAAAATGACAACAAGAGAAAGTATTTACAGCAACAGAATGAAAAATATCCCAAGGATTGCTTTGGGAACAAGCGATGCAAGTTTGCTTCGGAAAATTCGGTAATTTCGGGCGCTTTCCATTCGACCAAAAATTCCGGAAATTCCGGGTTTGGGAGCGAATGGAACAGACATTTTCCGGAATTTCATTCCGAAATTTTAGGTGTACCTCGCGAAGTTGGCCTAAAATTCCGGAAAATCGGAATAACCGGAAAATTCCGTTCCATTCGACCATTCCTGCTCGGGCCTAGTTTCTCCGAGGCTGGAAATCGAATTCAACATGGCTGATCCTCAAGCTTCTAAACATAATATTAGTGCTCTATCTGGCAAACAACTGAAATATCTTACTTCAACGTTATTGCAGTGGATTGGCCTCACCAAGCTTTAGTGAGTAGTGCCAAAATACATGTGAGCTACGTGAAATATGAGCATAACCGTTCGATTGAGCAGCTCGCTCGTCAATCGAAAGTGCTCTTGAACTCATCAGGAAAACAAAGAGGTACCGTAAATGTAGTCGCGGACTCCTTTTGAATTCTTACGATAAAAGGTATATTGTCACCCTCGCCTAATACATCGTATATTTTAACTTCACAGTCGTTGAGCAACCCCAAAGCAAGTAAACAAAGATGAAAGAGTCCTTCGTTTGATCTCGTATTTTCGCGCGAAACTTGGAACCCGATGGCCTGGGAATGGTTGATCGAACGAACCGGAAAATTACTGTTCCATTCGTCGCATGGAATACCCGGAATTTCAAACCGGAATATTTGGTCGAATGGAAAGCGCCCTTCGTGTAACACGAAATCCAGGATCAAAGTATCGCGGCGCGCAATGCATCAAAGGTGAAAATGGGCAATTTAATACAACTGAATTTTCCCAGATACCACCCGACACCTGCCTAAAATTCTGCCATGTTGGTTTATTCTCGGGTAGTGTCAGGTAGAATTGCCAGGCATCAGTGGTTTAAAAGTATTTAACATTTAAATCTAACTTTTTTTTAATTTCGGGATATACGTCATTCTACAATCATGGACAAAAGTCTCGGGACAAATTTACATTTGTGGCGCTTTTTCACACGCGCCAAACAAACAGTCAGGCGCGAATTCATCTACACTTGTTCAGCCGCTTCCCCCCCCCCCCCCCCCCCCGCCTACAATGTTGGACAAGTGTACACGCTCTATTTCTCTAGATTTTCAACATTGTATGGGAGGCGCGGGGGGGGGGGGGGGGGGGAGGGGCGGGAAGCAACGCATTTTGAAACGGAAAACAGTGCTTTTTTAAAACTCTGTTTTAATAACACAGAAAATTAATGCAATTACACAAGTGTCCCAAGGAATTTTGTCCACGATTGTAGAAATAGCGTGAAAAAACAGAACATTTCAATGTCGTGTTGTTGAACTTTTGCGTTTCCATTTCTACTGTAAACCAGACGTAGGTCGTTAGGGTCTGTCGAATTATGCTCGGAAAATAGAGTATTATGCTTTTGGGTGTCACCCGTGAAACAAGGGTATTATGCTCAAAATTATGCTCGGCTAGAGGTATAATGCTCAAATTATACCGGACTAAAATGACACTTCCACCCCACACCCCATAGTCCTGCACCTAAAAAAACATTCCTAGTCTTTCATTTTTGAAATTAATGTTAGAAATAATTGTTCAGTTAAGCATTTTATGAGCAAGTGCAGCTGGGAAGTCTGCCATAAAGAGGTAACGGGTCCTTCAATTATACCAAAATCACTGGGTACGAGTCTAAGGTATCAATTTTCTAAAATATTCCTACTTTTATCAACTTAATACATTCTAGAGTGAGTGGCTGGCAAAGGGCGTGCCATCCGTCTGTGAAGTGGAGTCCCTCAGTACCTCTCAAATAATTCACATTTCAGAAGTAAACTTCATAAAGTAAGCCTTGTTTGGTTAAGAATTTTTTCACTTTGTTTAAATTGATTTGTTGTTATATTACCAAACCAACTACATCAAATGACGCGAACTCGGCTCGCGTTGAACTTCACAACTTCCAAACCAATCGAAATTCAGCGTGAAATGAATGATTTGCCAGTGATCGGATAGCATGCTATGTGCAAAGAACTCTGGGAGCGTCAGGGGGGCAAACATTGCTAGTCGCTAGAAGGAAATGTATGGCGAAAAGCTGTTTCCACGTCCAAAAAAGAGAGACTTTGGAGAGAGATCAACACTTTTTCGCCATAGTTTTATCGCAGATGGACTTAGGGAATGTTGAAATGCGGAAAATGTAAGTTTTTGTTTGAATAACCGTGAAATAAGTGACATTATTATCCAACTGCACTTCGCAGAGTACAAATAACGCTTAAGACGAGTACAAATATCACGAGGTATTTGTACTCCTGAGGACCGGTTAGACAGGTTTCCTGCCGTTGACCAATCAGTTAGCTGGATTTCCCGCGCTAATTCCGTTCGCTTCGCCTCCTTCTATCACGCATTCCCTGTAAATAAATATCCACGAAATTCGCCCGCACAAACATACCAATTTGGCGTGTTGGATAATAAATATCTTATTAGACGTTTTCTTGTGTAGTATCGCTGAGAACTTTTACTCGTTGTTTGTACTTTGACTCGCCCTACGGGCTCGCCAAAATACGGCACAACTGGTAAAAATACTCAGCGATACTACACAACAAAACGTCTAATACGATATATATATCTACCGATAAACAAATTTGCTTGCGTAATGTTTATTTCGCGTAATGGTCTAAAATATCACAAGATTAGATATAAATCGAGAGGAAATAACCCAATTAAGCCTTTTCAGTTTCAGTTTACGTGTGTACAGCCTGTTTTCTTATTGGTTACTTCTTTTATAAACAAATTGTGGCTCATGGAGATGTACCTCCTCAAAGGAGCGAACTCGTTGTCAGAGAAGACAGAAACTGTTTTTACCGCGCTAGTGATCTTTGGAGGGATGAAATGAGCGATGTGAAACATGAAGAAATCCGTAGGTTAAGTTCTACCTTGATTGAAAAAAAATGCAAAGGCTTTTCAAGCGCTACTCTTCTCATCGAACTCTGTAAAGGAACATGTTAACAAAAGCAAGATCACGTACGGACACTTGGGCAGAAACTGTCGGCATATTTAGTTGTGCATCGCTGCGTAAGTGACCGATTTACACCTTCTCGACGTCACAGAAAAGTAGTTTACTTTTAAACCGATTATGATCTTGCTTTATTTTCTCCGACCGGTTTCGCCTGATCACCCGGACTTCGCCAGGGAGTTTGAACAAGATAGATAAAAGGAACTTATTTTATTCCTGATCTCAGATCAGGTATAACAAATCACGTTCCAACTAGGCTGTGAACAGCGAAAAACAACTAGCACAAAAAATTACTTGCAGGACTTGACTAAAATCCTGCGTAACATGCAATGTTTACTTTTGGGGCTCAAGGATTTAACCATCCCGCAAGCAGAGCCTTTTCTTACAGTACATATGCTTTGTATCGGGAAGAGATAAAAGAAAGAGTTAAAAGAGGAAAGAGGCTCTCCTAGCAGGGTGGGATTTCACGCAATCAGTCAGCGGAAAAGCTCTATTAGGTTATTTCCTCTCGATTTATACCTAATCTTGTGATACTTAAAACCATTACACGATGTAAATTTGCAATAAACCTTACGCCAATAAAGAAGTTTATCCGCAGATTTCATCACATATTTCTCGGTTATTGATCCCACCCCCCCTCGTTATTCAAACAAAAACTTACGTTTTCCGCATATCATTTGCGATAAAGCCACGGCGAAAAAGTGTTGATCTCTCTCCAAAATCCTTTTTTTTTTTCGTTTCGAAGTTCACAATTTGATTGACAACTGGATAATGAAATTGTCAACGGATCGTCTGTCAAAAAACCGTCTGTCAATAGAGTTATTTCAGTAGAGTTATGTTAACGACGGCCAAAATCCTGAATTCATGAGTTTGGCCTTCCAAAATATTGAATTCAATATTTTTGAAGGCCAAAATTCTGAATTCAAGATTTTGGAAGGCCAAAATATTGAATTCAAGATTTTGGAAGGCCAAAATATTGAATTCAAGATTTTGGAAGGCCAAAATATTGAATTCAAGATTTTGGTAGGCCAAAATGCGGGCCCAAAATGCTGAATTCAAGATTTTGGAATGCCAGAATCTTGTATTCAGGAGTTTAGACTGCCAAAATATTGAATTCAATATTTTGGCCGTCTAATATCTTGAATTCAGGATTTTGGCCTTCCAATATATCGAATTAACGATTTTGAAACTCTAACTCCTCTCTATAACTCTATGAAGATAACTCTAATTGTAGCTGTCCCTTGACAGAAAGAGCCTGGCAATTCCTTAACAACATGCCTCGCTTTAGCTACATAATTAATTCGATTCTGGGCTTGCGAATCAGAACATGCAGACAGACAGACAGACAGACAGACAACCTTTATTTAAGCACGATAAGTTAAAAAGCTGTGCAGCTTGTGGGGTCCTGCGTAAATACTAAACCTAAGAACAAAATATGTACATAATGAATAACAAAATATAATCAACTATTTAAATTTTGGACCTAAGTTTGAAAAATTTCATTATTTATCTAGCGAACGTTCTGGACCCGGAACTGCTAGTTGCAAACAATTGTGACCGCTAGAAGACTCTCTCTCATAAAGTTAACCCTTTCACCACTAAGGGTCTCCCTTTGACGAGTAAAATCGTCTGGCGTTAGACAGAGTAAAATCGTCTGGCGTTAGACAGAGTAAAATCGTCTGGCGTTAGACAGAGTAAAATCTATAAGTGGCCACTGGTGGTGAAAGGGTTATGAAAGTCGAGCATTTGACTGGATCTGGTAAAGCATGGCCGACCAGTCTGCGGATGTAAATAATTACTATTTAAACAGGGACACGGTGTTTGCGAAGCGATGAAGTTTCTGTCATTAGGTAGACATACGTCAAAATGCCTTCGACAGGGGATTAAAATAACAAGACAAAGACTTCGCTCAAAACTAGAACAAAAAGTAATCGTTTGAGGCGACTTGTCGGTTTCGAACCACTAAAAGGATGATAGTTTGTCGCAGCCTCTCCCCCATACTAAAACCCAAAACGCGAGAATTGATATACTGACAACAAACCCCGGGCCTAGATAGTTAAGAAAGTAAGTTCTGCCCAGCACTATCGCTAATCAACAGACCATGTTCGCTTAGATAT
>JAHPZR010009834.1:0-32500 GCA_019787425.1 Platygyra sinensis
ACGAACGATTCCTCTTTTAACACTCCTTTAGCTTTCATGAACCAAAAGTTACGTAGATACGTTTGCAATAACAATGTTACTTACACCTAATTGCAATAACGTTGTCATAGAAAAAAGCAAAAGCAAAAAGCAAAAAGCCAAAAGCCAAATAGGAATTAATTAGGGAAATTTAAATTTCCATTGTTCTCAGATACTGTACATGAATAAAAATATAATGTAAATGAATGACATGAATAAAAAAATGTATTTTTCATTCATATACAGTATCTAAGAACAATAGAAATTTAAATTTCCCTAATTAATTCCTATTTGGCTCTTTGCTTTTTGCTTTTTTCTGTGACAACGTTATTGCAATTAGGTGTATATTCAATATTTAATTTATTCAGAGGACAGGTGAGTCGCCTGCTAACAAGCTTTCCTTGTAAGCTAAGAAGTAAATCTCATGGTAGCCAGGGTAATTGTGAAATAAATTAAGGATTCCATTTTGCTTCTAATTCTTCGCTCAGCCTGGAAAAAGTATATGTATCGGTCCCTGCTAAAATGCCGTTCAAAGGAACATGGCACGCAGGAAAAATGTAGTGCTTTGAGGCACTTGGACTATTGACATTATCAATAGAATTTACTTGTATCAAAAAGTTCCATTTTCCATTGTAAACTAAATCCGGCAAGTTAAGGATCTACTGCCACTCTAGAAGTATGTTCATTTTTATTTTGATAGAAATAAAATTCAGTTTAATCATATTATTATACTGTTGGAAGAACATTGTATAAGAATTTCATACTGAATAACAGAGGCTTCCGTTGAGAGATTCGGAAAATAATAATTTTTGACGCGGAAAATTGAATGATCTGTCGCTGTGGTAAGATATTTCACTCGCCATGTAGATTCGAAATCTATTTACAAGCGAAACATTACCCAGCTGTACAACATGATACTAAATGCAACTTCTCCGCGTGGAAAATGAGAAGAGTTTGAACTCCAAAACATTGACAACAACTCAGTTCGACTGAAAAAAAAGGGACAGCCTGGGGCAAGGGCATCCGAGCCAGCGTTTGTGGTATTTAAATTATTATTTTTGGGAAATCATCTGGTTCAAAGAGGCCTGCCGCCAACCCGTGTTTCTTTTGTATGTTTTCTACTACAAATTGATCCACCGTTAGTGTGAGAGTAAAGTATCTCTTCCTCAAAAGAATACACGGACTAAATATAATTAATTCTAGTTGCTTGAAAACAAATGTTCAGAGACAGGTGCAGTGTTATGCAATACACTAATATGTGATTCACTAAGAAATAATTTTTTTTAGGTTTGTTTTCTTTTTAGACCTCTTATCTTAACAAAACTTCAGAGAGAAAAAGCAGTCTTACTCAGTTTTGTATGTCGTACCGGCCAAGTCTTTCACTTCCTTACGATTTCCGTTGTGTATGAGTACTGCTATTGCTGCAGTTTCGGTTATAAATGACTGACAGTTGTAGTTCATGAGATGTAGAGTAAACTGTCCTGTAATTTGTTTACGCATGGAGCACCAAGGATTTCACAAGAACTCGTTCAGAAATGTCCGTGCATTGCTGGGTGGGTGGGCTATGATGCAGAAGGAAAGTGTCAGTTTCTTGCAGAACCTTAATTGTATTTCCCATAAAAACTGGCAGGATGTTGTATGCGTCTGTGATGCAAGCAAATCCTGCTCCTACTATTTATTCTTAGACCTCTGTTTTAGGTTTATTAAAGATAATTTAGAGAGGTAAGTTGTTAAATATTTCTGTTGAACTTGTTTTTAAATCACTCTGCATTTACTGAGCTATGATTAACAAAACCTCAGAGAATAAAAACAATGTTTCTTTACATGCCGCGCGAACGAGTCTCATTTTTGGAACATGCTGTGCTGACGCTTGGTTACGATTCCCGTTATGTAACCTGAAGCCACGACTACATGTATTAATGCTACCGCTGCAGATTCGCTTTCAAGTGATGAATGTTAGAATTCATGAATTCTAGCGTAAAGGGTCTTGCGTAAAGAAACAACAGCGAGGCCACTCTCGCTTAAACTCTAAACTTTCAGTTTCTGAGCAATACAACTGTATCTGTGGAAAAACCTTTCCTCTTTTAACACTGCATTAGCTTTCACGAACCAAAAGTTACGTAGAACGTTTGCAATAATCCTGTTGCTTATATTCAATATTCATTTTATTTAGAGGACAGATGACTCGTCTTCCAACAAGCTTTCCTTGTAAGCTACGAAGTAAATTTCATGGTACCTAGGGTTACTGTGAAATAAATTAAGGATTCCATTTTGTTTATAATTCTTCGCTCAGCCTGGAAAAAATGTCGGTCCCTGCTAAAGTACCGGTCAAAGGAAAATGACACGCTGGGAATATGTAGTGCTTTGAAGCACTTGGACTATCAACCGGCATTATTAGTAGAGTTCACCTGTATACAAAAAAAAGAAGTTCCCTTTTTCATTGTTAACTACATCCAGCAAGGTAGTAAGGATTTACTGCAGGGCTAGAACTACCACCTGAAAAGTATGTTTTTGCATCTTGATAGAAATAAGATTCAGTTAAATCATATTGCTATACCGTTGAAAGAACATTGTATATGAATTTCGTATCATGAATGACAGAGGCTCAATAAATTGACCTTGCTCCCAATGTGTGGCTTCATAGCTCAGTTGGTAGAGCATCGCACTGGTATCGCGGGG
This sequence comes from Platygyra sinensis, assembly GCA_019787425.1. Classification (NCBI taxonomy): domain Eukaryota; kingdom Metazoa; phylum Cnidaria; class Anthozoa; order Scleractinia; family Merulinidae; genus Platygyra; species Platygyra sinensis. The sequence continues at coordinate 2,698 of JAHPZR010009834.1, forward strand.
GTCATGGGTTCGAATCCCGTTGAAGCCCTGATTTTTTTCAGGCTTCTTCTTTCCAGTTGCTTAAATTGGAAAATTTACTGCGATGATCACTCTTCACATTCATCTACAACCGCAGTACAAATATGAACTATTTCATATATACTTCACATCATTTCACTGCACGGGAAAATATGAGCTCAATAAATTGACCTTGCTTTCAATGTGTGGCTTCATAGCTCAGTTGGTAGAGCATCGCACCGGTATCGCGGAGATCATGGGTTCGAATCCCGTTGAAGCCCTGATTTTTTTCAGGCTTCTTCTTTCCAATTGCTTAAATTGGAAAATTTACTGCGATGATCACTCTTCACATTCAACAGAGGCTTCCGTTGAAAGATTCAGAAAATAATAATCTTTGACGCGGAAAATAGCATGATATATCGCTATGGTAAGATGTTTCACTCGCCGTGCATACTCGAAAGCTAGTTACAAGCGAAAAATTACCCAGCCGTACAACGTGCTGCTAAATGCAACCTCTCCGCGTGGAAAATGAGAAGAGTTTGAACTCCGAAACGTGAACAATAACTCACTTCGACTGAAAAAGAGTGACAGCCTGGGACAAGGGCATCCGACTGAGCGTGTATGGTATTATTTAGGGGAACCATCCCAACACACAACGAACTCGAGAGGAACGTTAAATGCGAATGTGATAATAATTTCAAGATTGATTGTAAGTTGAGAGTACATCAAGAACCGACGCTGACCGGAGATTTTGAGGTCTGTACCAAGAGATAATGCATGAATTAAGCTTAGTGTATATTTTTCTTCACGCCTATCGAGATAACTCAGTAAAGAACAAAAATTTATAAACATCATCTGGAGCATTTCATCACTACATATTAATGACACACTTAGCCAAAGTTTTTATAGCAAGAGCGGTGTTTCTCTTAATATTTAATGAATGATCATTTGTTTATAAAGTTATTTTGTTTTACTTAACAAACCAGCACTTATGTCCAGGATTGAACGCAGTTACAAATTTTGCAAATTTTGCGATTTTTCGTTAAACTCTACAAGATATACAAAAATCTGCTCCCTCAACGATATTTCGGTACGTTGTGCTGAAATTTACATTTTTATGCTAATCGACCAGCAAGCACCGCTGCGGATTTACAAATTTACAAAATTTACTTTTTTTTGCTACCTTCACGATTTTTAAATAAGTCATTGTGAAATTTGCGATTTTTTGCACTTCTTTGTCATGCAAATTCCACCTACTAGTGCCGACCTGCGGATTTTACAAAATTTGCGATTTTTTCGCAGTTAACATAACACAAAAGGACCGCCAAAGACGACAAGCATGTTTTTGTTCTCTCTGGAACGATTTAGCGGGATGAAAATATATTATTACCGCATACATGTAACACACAAAACAATATAACAAGCTGTATGTTTCTCTCGTTCTAAGGCATTTGTTGTTGACCGAGTATCGTATTAAAAACGGGTTAAGGGGAAAGTGAGCGGAATGATATGAAATTAACATAACGCAAGCAAAACATAACACGAGATAAGCGTTTCTTGTTGCCTTAGTATTTATTCCACCTTCTACTAAGCGTGCGTGTCAATAGAAAGATAAAGCGAGAGGAGAATATTCCATTCCACTGAACACACCTTTTATTAGCCGTGTAGCGAAGCACTCATTCAACAAGTAAGCTTCTTATTCTAAAACGCTATCAGCGATATTTTAGCGCACGCCTGTCTTTGGGATTAAAAAGCGCGCCAGGAAAATATTCCACCATTCTACAAACACGTGGCGTATTAGATTGTTGTAAAACTCCTCCAACCTTAGTTAAAGCCAGTGTCGGGAAAAGTCACGACCGATGCGAGATTAATGAAACACAAGAATGGACAACATACTCTGAACATACTGTCATGGTTCGTTCTCAAAGCGTTCGTTCTATGCAGAATAAAATGAGTATCGAAAGCGTACTTTGGACAAATATTTCCCAGCCTGCGTCGCAGACGCAACCTATCGCGGGTTACTCATTTACCGTACCGTACTCAAAGGGTGATATTCAGTTGGCTTGTATCAAGGGACTCAAGAATCGAACATTCGAAGCATACATCAGTCTAAAGCGTCTTATTCGAAAGTGCTTTCAGCTATGTTTAATTTTAGCGTACGCCAATCTTTGGCGGAAGAAAAATATTCTACCATTCTACAAACTCGTCGCAACGTATAAAGATTGTCTTAAAACTACTCTAATCTTAAAGCGAGCTTTGGGAAAGGTCACAAAAGAGTAATTCATTATATAACATAAACCTACCGTTTAAAGGACATTTCACGACTCTAACATGACGGTATGCCTGTTGATACGAAAAGGTCAGCGGTATGACCTTCGGACGCCATGTTGCTTATTCCCTTAGTGTTCATGTCCTTCCTTTTTCCTAATTTTGTGCATAATGACTGTGTATATCGGCATACCTATGAAGTGTTTGCACTAGGGACCATGAGATTGCTTGTAAGTAATCGCTTTGTCAATTTACTTTCACTTCGTTGCCTTTAATTTCAATTTCAATTTCCTTCGCGTTTACACCCTCCATATTTGTAGTTGCAGAAATCATCATACTATCTGTATGCTGCATTCTTTATTGGCAACCTTCATTAAAGGCTATGGAAACTTCACTTCAGAGAAGTCTATATTAAGTGGCTACCCTGTTTTGCGTGGATCTGTGAGTTTAATAGTAAATACTAAAAGTTCGTGTTGGAAATACTTTGCAAATTTGCAGAAAGCTTCTGTGGAATAACCTTTTTTGCACGTTGTAATCCATGAGAACTGAAAAACGCAACTTATTTCCACATACAAAAGAGTTCTCCGAACGTCCATGCCCCTATTAAAGGACATTCCACTGTTGCAAACAGTCAATAATCATGAAATGTTCATACTTTTGGTTTAATTGACCTTGCTTGTCCCACTAGGGATAAAGCGAATAATTTGAATGGAATTCTAGTTTGATGTGGGGTGAGGGTGAAATATTCTTCACTTTAATGTTTTGGTTTATCTTACATTTACTATTTAGGCCTATCAAAGGACACATTAGATATAATCCATGCTTTTGTGAATTGACCTACATGTAAATATTACAGTTTGGGTTATTTTCATCAAGGACTTTCATCTGAGCCTTTGAAAAATTTCCTTCGATTTGATTTGTCATTGATGGGCTAGCGAATTCTCATAAATATCGCAGTTTCTCTAAATTTCGTTGATTTTGTCTATGGTCTTGCGAATTTCAGCAAATTTTGCACTTTTTGTAACCCTTCGAATATATTTCGTTGATTTTGTAAGTGGTATTGCGAATTATCGTAAATTTCGCACTTTTCGTAATTTTCGTAACTTTCGATGGGCCTTCCCTGCAACCCTTGGAATATATTTCGTTGATTTTGTAAGTGATATGGTGAATTTTCGTAAATTTCGTGACTTTTGATGGGCCTTCCCTGCAACCCTTTGAATAAATTTCGTTGATTTTGTAAGTGGTGTTGCGAATTATCGTAAATTTTGTAGTTTTCGCAATTTTCGATGGGTCTTCCTGCAACCCTGTCAATAAACTTCATTGCTTTTGTAAGTGGTACGCTGAATTATCGTAAATTTCGCAGTTTTCGCAAATTTCGTAATTTTCATGACTTTTGATGGGCCTTCCCTGCAACCCTTTGAATATATTTCGTTGATTTTGTAAATGGTATTGTAAATTATCGTAAATTTCGCAGTTTTCGCAAATTTTGTAGTTTTCGCAATTTTCGTAACTTTCGATGGGCCTTCCTGCAACCCTGTGAATAAATTTCGTTGATTTTGTAAGTGGTATTGCGAATTATCGTAAATTTCGCAGTTTTCGTAGATTTCGTAATTTTCGCAATTTTCGTAACTTTCTATGGGCTTTCCCTGCAACCCTTTGAATAAATTTCGTTGATTTTGTAAGTGGTATTGTAAATTATCGTAAATTTCGCACTTTTCCCAAATTTCGTAATTTTCGTGACTTTCGATGGGTCTTCCCTGCAACCCTTTGAATATATTTTGTTGATTTTGTAAGTGGTATTGCGAGTTATTGTAAATTTCGCAGTTTTTGTAAATTTCGTAATTTTCGCAATTTTCTTACTTTGGACAGGACTTCCCTGCAACCTTTTAAATAAATTTTGTTGATTTTGTAAGTGGTATGGCAAATTTTTGTAAATTTCGCAGTTTTCGTAGCTGCGTTCAATCCTGGACATTACTCCAAACCAGCCATAACACTAGAAACAGCTCTTTGTCAAAATAACCAATCATGATCGAAAACTGAGCTAAATGATAATTATTGGCTAATTAAACCTACGCAACTAAAAAATATTCATTCACCTACGAGTAATATATTGGCACGGAAATGTTTTGCAAATGGACACCACACAAACACATCGGTTTTCTAATTGAAATGTTACAATTCGTGAACACTTGCTCGTATTGTGGATGCGATTATGGAATTATTTCGGGAACGCAATTATGAAGCACAGCTCAGGACGACTACGGAAATTCAATGTGATTTCAGGGTGGAATAAAAATTACGAAAACATTAAATGCCAAGTGTGGCGGTTTTCTTTTAATGTCTGGTCAAGGAATAACTCTGGAAATAAGCCATGGCGGCGCATTGACTTCACACCCGATTAGGCGAACTGACAAACAGAAATTTATGAACATCGATCGTCACCTCAAAATCATTGACACATTTAAATTTATCGTATGTTAACGGTAAGTCTGCATACAAGCCAAGTGGCCCATTAGGCCGGAGCTTATCCCGGTTTCTGTAGCATTAAGCGACTGAGAGTATCTCTACTCCCCCCTGGATGGGATGCTAGTCCATCGCAGGGTTACCCCCCAGCATTAAGTTCGCCGGTACCCATTTATACACCTGGGTGGAAAGGGGCACTGTGAGAGTAAAGTCCTGAAAGACATAAATTTATGAACCACCTCTCACTATCAACAACACATTTTACCAAATTGGTTGTATATTAACGGTACATCCTTTGATATTTAATGAATTTGCAAAGGTCTGTTTGTAAAAACTCACTCGTTTTGTTTTATTTAACTAACTAGCCATAACACTAGACAGCTCTCTGCATAAATTGCCAGTAATAACGAAACGTAATCATATTCAACGATAATTATTGGCATAAAATTTAAGGCCTAAGAAATGAATTGTTTTATTGATCATGCCTGTTGTTTCTTCTATTGTGTTTTCTTTTTGCTGTCGGTTCTAATAACAAGGCCCAGTCGTTCCTCAGGTGGGATTCTAAATCTTTCTAGTAGTGGGTGTCAGTTAAACGCGGACTTAGCGTCGGGTCGCGTTTTAGTGACACCCATCTTAGTGGCTTGATAAAACTGTAATGTTTGAAGGCAGATGTTGTCTTCAGTACCCTTTAAAGTCAAGTTATATATGTGGCAAAGAATTTTAACCTTTTCTTCAAGAGAGTGTTTTGCCTTGTCTTAATTATGACGAGACTTCGACACTATACACTTGTCTGTTGAGTCCGCTCTCTGAATCAAGCGGCAAGCTCTGTTAATCAGTCCTGTTTTCAAGGCGCGATACACTGTTAATCTTTGTTTTCTGGTTCAAAGATGCGTGCCGCCAACCTGTGGGCATGTTAAACATTAATAAAAATAACGATTAATAGGCCTGCTCACAGCCACTTATATTAAAAGAAATTTTCTCAGTCTGAAAAAAAATGCTATGAATAACCAATGTTGGTACATTTGTCTTTACACCCAATGAGAAATTTGTTGACATCTCCTCAGGCAATATACCTTTTTCGCTCGTACATTTTGTTTTCCCAATACAGATGATGTGATGATACTCGGGAGATTTGATCCTTTGTCTTGTTCATTAAAAGAGTACATGCAGAGATATTCATGCTTGCATGTACCCTTTTTAATGAACAAAACAAAGGATCAAATCTCCTGAGTATCATCACATGATCTCTATTGGGAAAACAAAATGTACAAGCGAAAAAGGTCTATTCATACCTGATTGGTCATATAACGGTGCAACCCTTCATGTCTAATTAATGAGTTTTCACCTGTTTATTAACATATATGTTGATTTATTTAACTAACCAGCCAAAAGACTAGGGACAGCTCTTTGTCTAAATTGCCAATAAAAACGAAACGTTATAAGTTAAATGATAATTGTTGGTATTGAAGAATTAAAACCTAGGTAATCGGAAATTCGTCACCGATCTTAACTAACTTTATTCGTGTTTCCTCGGGAAACAGTCATGTCTATCCTATCTTATTTTTGTGTTTTCCTCCTGTTGGCTTCTCTGATAGCAAGGGCCAATTGCTCTTCAGGTGAGCTTGTAATGTTTTATTTTTAAGCAGGTTTTGTGTTGCGCACATTATAAAGACAAGTCATATAGAAATAGTTAGCGATAAATCTCTTTTCCACTAGAGAGTGTTCTATTTGTCTAAACTATGAAGGCGCTTTGAAGAGGGAAATTATCAATGTTATACACCTGTCTGTGAAGTCCGCTGAGGTTTTTTGGAGTGATTTCTCGGCCGAGACGCTGTTAATCAATTCTGTTTCAAAGCGTGAAGGAGATGAAGTAAATTATTAATAACAGAAACTTAATCCAAAGAAACCGTCCTGCTACCAACATAAGCAAACACTTTGTGTTATTTCTACTAGACAAAAGTGTCTCGTTTACAATTAACAATTATAACATAGCTAGCAGAGCCACGCAATCAAATTTAGTATACGTAAGCGTGCTAAAAAACCGATGGTGCACTCTCGCGCTGATGGCGTGAGCAAATCGCTTTGTCAGAAAATTTTTTTTTCGCGCGAGCGGCCATTGTTAGCGTGGGGGAAAATATTCAGATATTTCGCGACAATAATGGATAGAAACAGAGACTCCACCCACCAGTCCCAAAACAAAGACAATTTCCGACCTTTTCTCTTGGGCTGGAGTTCTTAAATGAGGCAGAAAAAGAGAAAAACAACGGAACAGGAGACTCAGCATCGGCGCCATCACGATTCGCTTCACTGTTCGAGGGTGAAATGCAATTTTGACAGAAAGACACTCTGGTAAAACCAAACAAGTTACAAACTGGTCTGTTTCATCCTTCAAAGGTAAGCTTAAATTTTTCCGTTTTGAAATTTTTAAATATGAAACTCGAGCTTTCAAAAGAAAGATTGAAATAAAACCAATTCCTATTTTGTTTATTTCGCTTACCGCGAACAATCACTTCTGATATTGTTGTCCGTTATTCGCGTCGGATTTTATGCACAATTCCACCGGCTATGTTATAAAACAATTGGTTCATGCTTTTAGCTGTGCACTATCGAGTTATGGAGCACTTGGGAAGTTTGGAGAGCACTCAAGAAGCTAGAGTTGCCCTCGGCTACGCCTCGGGCAACTCTTACGCTTCTTTCGTGCTCTCCAAACTTCCCGCGTGCTCCATAACTCGATAGTGCACGCTAAAGCATGAACCAATTGGTTCATGCTTTAGCGTGCACGCTAACAATGGCCGCTCGCGCGAAAAAAAAATTTTCTGGCAAAGCGATTTGCTTACGCCATCAGCGCGAGAGTGCACCATCGGGATTTTAAGCACGCTTACGTATACTAAATTTGATTGCGTGGCTCTGCTAGCTATGTTATAATAGAATACAAAGGCCATATTGTGTAATGTGTAATGTGTAATGTCGCGAGTGAGAGGACAAACATACATGTCCCCTTTACATTGCTTTATTGCAGTGGGCCCGGACGTCAGCATACAATTCTAATAATATTCCTATAATATGCTAGTTACTTGATAACATTAAAATGCAAAAAGACAACCAAATGTTTAACTACAGGCTACATATGTTACATAATTCATTAAGGGAGAATCCCTTCTCAAAGAGGTTTATTTGTTTTCTTGTAAAACTTCCTGTCTTAACAAAACCTCAGAGAATAAAAGCAATGTTTCTTTACATGCCGCGCGAACGAGTCTCATTTTCGGAACATGCTGTGCTGACGCTTAGTTACGATTTTTTCATATGTAAGCGAAAGGCTATAGATTCGCTTACAAGTGACACAAGGTTAGAGTTCATGAACTTGGTCTAGTTTAGAGTGTCCTGGGTAAAGAAACAACAGCGGGGCCACTCTCGCTTAAACCGTCTCTAAGCTTTCAGTTTTCCATTAATATAACTGTATAGCTCTGGACGAACGATTCCTCTTTTAACACTCCCTTTAGCTTTCATGAACCAAAAGTTACGTAGATACGTTTGCAATAACAATGTTACTTACACCTAATTGCAATAACGTTGTCATAGAAAAAAGCAAAGGCAAAAAGCAAAAAGCCAAAAGCCAAATAGGAATTAATTAGGGAAATTTAAATTTCCGTTGTTCTCAGATACTGTACATGAATAAAAATATAATGTAAATGAATGACATGAATAAAAAAGTGTATTTTTCATTCATATACAGTATCTAAGAACAATAGAAATTTAAATTTCCCTAATTAATTCCTATTTGGCTCTTTGCTTTTTGCTTTTTTCTGTGACAACGTTATTGCAATTAGGTGTATATTCAATATTCAATTTATTCAGAGGACAGGTGAGTCGCCTGCTAACAAGCTTTCCTTGTAAGCTACGAAGTAAATCTCATGGTAGCCAGGGTTATTGTGAAATAAATTAAGGATTCCATTTTGCTTCTAATTCTTCGCTCAGCCTGGAAAAAGTATGTGTCGGTCCCTGCTAAAATGCCGTTCAAAGGAACATGGCACGCAGGAAAAATGTAGTGCTTTGAGGCACTTGGACTATTGACATTATCAATAGAATTTACTTGTATTAAAAATTCCATTTTCCATTGTAAACTAAATCCGGCAAGTTAAGGATCTACTGCCACTCTAGAAGTATGTTCATTTTTATTTTGATAGAAATAAAATTCAGTTTAATCATATTATTATACCGTTGGAAGAACATTGTATAAGAATTTCATACTGAATAACAGAGGCTTCCGTTGAGAGATTCGGAAAATAATAATTTTTGACGCGGAAAATTGAATGATCTGTCGCTGTGGTAAGATATTTCACTCGCCATGTAGATTCGAAATCTATTTACAAGCGAAAAATTACCCAGCTGTACAACATGATACTAAATGCAACTTCTCCGCGTGGAAAATGAGAAGAGTTTGAACTCCAAAACATTGACAACAACTCAGTTCGACTGAAAAAAAAGGGACAGCCTGGGGCAAGGGCATCCGAGCCAGCGTTTGTGGTATTTAAATTATTATTTTTGGGAAATCATCTGGTTCAAAGAGGCCTGCCGCCAACCCGTGTTTCTTTTGTATGTTTTCTACTACAAATTGATCCACCGTTAGTGTGAGAGTAAAGTATCTCTTCCTCAAAAGAATACACGGACTAAATATAATTAATTCTAGTTGCTTGAAAACAAATGTTCAGAGACAGGTGCAGTGTTATGCAATACATTAATATGTGATTCACTAAGAAATAATTTTTTTTAGGTTTGTTTTCTTTTTAGACCTCTTATCTTAACAAAACTTCAGAGAGAAAAAGCAGTCTTACTCAGTTTGTATGTCGTACCGGCCAAGTCTTTCACTTCCTTACGATTTCCGTTGTGTATGAGTACTGCTATTGCTGCAGTTTCGGTTATAAATGACTGACAGTTGTAGTTCATGAGATGTAGAGTAAACTGTCCTGTAATTTGTTTACGCATGGAGCACCAAGGATTTCACAAGAACTCGTTCAGAAATGTCCGTGCATTCCAGGATCGAATTGGGATTTGGAAATGTTGGTTTTTAAGGAGAGGGAAAAACAGAATACCCGGAGAAAAACCTCTCGGAGCAGAGTGGAGAACCAACAATAAACTCAACACGCACATGACGCCGGGTCCGGGAATTGAACCCAAGCCACATTGGCGGGAGGCGAGCGCTCTCACCACTGCGCCATCCCTGCTCCCCAGTCCTGCCTAAAACTAAATAACCACGAGGTCGACACTGTCATTTAAACGCTCGGCTTTCGTCTAGGATCAATACAAAGAGCAAACCATTACATACAGAACACCGCGCGCCAAAAATTTGAGTATTTATGTTCAGTTACAGAACCATGCCATTCATGCTTGGAAGCAAGGTGACTCGCCTGTCGGCACTGAGCTCTGACTGTTCGATCCGCAGCTACAAAAAGACTCGTCTAGCAAGTTACATTCATAAAGGTTTTTCTTTCTTCCGTCTTCCGGAGTGTCTACTCCACATGAGTTTACAAATTAAATACTTCCCTTAGTTTCTAGGTAACTCTTCTTTCGGCTCGGACGAAAGCCACAAAATGCTACAAAATGAAATCTCAATACGGCCATGTTGAAGCAGAACACAAATTAGAACAACATTTCATTGCCAAATGTGAGACACAAACAGCAGTGATAAACATGTTGAACTTGCACATTTTGATTATGACTTGACTTAACCGTAACCGTTGAAATTTAAAAAAGCTAATTATCAAATATAACAAAGGTGAGGGGACTGGAACCTAGATTAAGCAAATACTTAACAGTAAACTACAGGTTGACCAGAGCATTCCATAGCAGTTAGAATTGTTCACACGAGCCGAATTTTCTTCAACCAGTGATCACCATGCGAGCAGAGTCTGTTTCATCTCAAGCATCCGACCGTAAGAAAAGGCTCTGCTTGCAGGGTGCCAGTTATCTGCCATCAAAATAATTAAGTTAATTTTTAGTCAAAACCAAAATAATTTCTATTTTACTATTGCCGTCTATGTTTTAAAATTCAACAACAAGGTGTTTAACAAACGTGAAAGTTTTACTACGCTTAAACTAGTAAGGAAGTTTCTTAATTGTCCTAAAATGTTAATGATCTGTAGATTAATTACTCGAGTAATCTGCGGTTACCACCGTTTTCGTTGATACGCGACTTTCGAAAGCAAAACACACGCGGAAACGTTTCCAAAATTTCCATCAGTCTTGCGTGTTATCGACAGATCGGATCGAAATCCACCACTCACAGCCCGCTAGCATTACGTAAAGAAGGTCTGAAGGTCACACTAGTGGCTGTGATTGGTGGATTTCGATCCGATCTGTCGATAACACGTAAGACTGACGGAAATTTTGGAAACGTTTCCGCGGGTGTTTTGTTTTCCAAAGTCGCGTATCAACGAAAACGGTGGTAATAACTTTCGGAATAGCGCGCATTTAGGGTCTTTTAGGGCCGCGTAAACCAACGAACGTGATGTGAGCTATTTTCACTTATTTGCTCATAGTAATGTACATATATTATTGTTTTCTTCCCAGGAACTAATGCTTTTCAACCAGATGGCACTTCTTTCAGTCAGACTGTTAAACAGCGTCAGTTTTCAAAAGACGAGTTCCATTTTCTGAATGTGACTCGAGTTGAAACATTCGGCGTGTACGACATCTTTGATTGCATCTTTGAATGTCTCAGCAATCCTTTGTGCTTTTCTTTTAACTTCGCTGCCTCCAAAGGAAAGAATGGAAAACTTTGGTGCGATCTACTAGCTTCTGATAAGTACAGAGACTTCAGAGAGTACAATGAAAACATAACTTCGCATCATTTTTTCATTATGGTAGGGTCTGGTTTCTGATATTTACGTTGTTTATTTACACCGATGTTGCTACTATGCTCCAAACCATCAAAACAAGTTTCTTTTATAGCCATGAATTGTTTCTTCTTATTTTAGTCACCGTGTTCTTCCATGCCGTGTCAAAATGGAGGTACCTGTGTGACGAATTACAAGTATGACACCTTTGAATGCCATTGTGACAGAGGGTTCATTGGTGAATATTGTGAGAAAGGTAGACTACCAACTTTATTCAATTAGATTTGTTTCATGTGAGCTGTTTTTGTTTATTAGGGGATCACCTCCATACGATAGCTACGAACGTTGACATTGCTCCAGAATTGGTTTAACGACTACATCCGACTATCAGTGTCCATATGATCGTTATACATTCGCTGTAAAATAGATCAAGGATCGCTGTTGCGAGTTCGTTGTTTGAAGTGGTAGGTAGTTTGTGGTGTAAACAGAACGCAGGGTTGTCGGAACAGCAACAAGATTATTTATTCCAAACGAACGTAGTAATTCCACACAAAACTTTACAACAAGCGCACGCTAGACTTGCAAATTAGGGACCTTAAGCATCGACAACGAAATGCACGACGACGACGTTCGCAACGCAAGGCCGATTGGGTCGAGGGTTTCGTTCTTGGCGGGAAAAAGGAAAGTTAAGCAGTGTGTTGTTTTGAGGAGACGACGAGTTTTGGTTCTCCGACTAGTTGCTCTCGCTAATTAATCACAACGATGGCTTTATCGATAATGATGAATTTGTTGTTCTGTACGACCTCTTTGCATCGAGAAACCTCGACTTTCCGTTTGATCCGCACGCGCCTTTTGACCTGGAAGAGCTGGATGAGTCCGAGAGTTTTGCAGTGTTTCGCTTTGGAAAACGAGATATACGAATTCTGAAGGAAGTTTCTCAAATCGCTGACATGATTACTTGTAGTCAGCGCTCTGTTTGTGATGGACTAGATCTCTGTATGCTCTTGAAGCGGCTTTCATTCCCATGCAGATATTGAGACATGATCCATAGGTTCGCTAAGCTGGTTCTTGCTCGCCGGCCATGGTTTCGGATCCTTCTGAAAGAAAAGTCATTTTAGTTTGTTTAAATTCGCTAAACTGTTAAACTTTTGACTTCTGCTGGTCCGCAAATAATACAAAAAACAATCATTACAACAGAAGGTGGAGATGGATGTTTATACGGTATGTAAAAGTTTAGTTATTTACTTACGTTTTCACCAGAACGAAAACCTGCTGAGATTCAGTCGTCGACGAAGGCTAGACGACGTTTTGACAATATCGCACATGCGCAGAACCCTCGCGCGGGAAAATTTTACTTCCGCCCGTCGTCGTCGTGCCATTTCGTTGTCGATGCTTAAGGTCCCTATTATCCCTCGACCTCCGTCACTCTTGTATAAAAACGGCCCCTGCCAGATATCCACGCGACCTCTGTCACACTTAAACACTCACGGTCTCCACCAAACTTTACACGCGACCTTTGTCACACTTCAATAAACACTACTGACTCACGAGATTATTCTCTCTTAACACTCCTGGAAAAACCACTTTCCAGCTCTACTAAATAAAGTAACATTACGACATTAAACAATTTACAGCATCATTCGTAAACGACTTAAAAAAGGCATGACAGGACGGAGAACGTGTGCTGTAAGTACCTCCCGTTGTCCCATACAGAGCCTTAGGAAAGTTTTCTAAGGCTTTGTATGGGACAACGGGAGGTACTTACAGTGTACGAGTTTTCCGTCCTGTCATGTTGCTGAATCACTGTGATACGACACTTGTTAAATATGCACGGAAGTTCTAGACGATTGTAGACAGTCACGCAAGTCACGCACAATTTTTCGTAACAATCGCTATGTTTCCTGTAGAGTTGTTTTCATATGGCTCGGACAATGATCAACTGAACTTCTTTCAGTGATCGTAGCGATCCTTTGTCTGATGAGGAATCCAACTATTAAGCATCAGTATTATTTTCTAATTATTAAATATCATTGTTTTTGCTGTTTGCAGCTGCGACGTCATGCAAGGAGCTGTACGACGTATACAAGTAAGCCAATAAGTATGGATGTCAGGCATTTTAAAGAAGTTTTCATGATTACCCATTGGTCAAGAATCCTTATTTAGTTCTCGTGTTCCTTATTTCCATTCTAGGTAATGGTATGAATGCGTGTTCAATTAAGTATTTGCGAGTGATATTCGAGAATTTTCTAAAAATTGTACGAGCCTTAAGCAGTCCGGGATCGTTATCATTTTTGATAACCCTAGCAAAAAAGACCATAAACCAATCGTTGCACAGGATTTCGTTCACGTGACGTTATTTGGTAGCAACAGTGTATAATTCAATATGCCGGTCGACGAGGCGCTGCGATGAAAGTTGCTACTCACAACATCACAATGCAGCGTCATTGAATTAAATTTACGTTTGCTTCATAATAGGTTATGGGATTATGGAATAAAAACATAAATGTATGGAAGAAAACTGTCTTCGTCCGAAAGTTACTGCGAATTTAATTTCCACACCGTGTGATATTTGTTCCGCGAGTAAAATGACACAGCGAAGGTAGACAACAAATATTCTGTTCACAAAAGCGTTGTTTATTGACACTAATATGATAATAGCTTCCATTTTCCCTCAGGCTTCATTTTCTTGGTAGCGGGCGAAGCTGCTTGTTCAACAGTCTGTAGTAAATAAAAACGAAAAAGTAACAGTAAATACATCTTGAAGAGCTGCAACTTAATTTCGTTTAGTTTGCGTGATAACAAACAGTATAACTTGTAACAGTTAATTCAACAGCCAGGCTCGGCGTAGTAACACGTAAAATGCAAGTAGCTAACATGTTCACGGAATATTTGTTCCTCCAGAGCTAACATTTAGAGAGCTTAAAACATATCTGGCAATAAAAACGAGCCGAGAGAGAAGAAACCTGGCAAAAAACAGAGGTGTCAAACTCTACAAATTTCACGCTGATTGCAGCGGAAGCCAACCTGACATATGACCTATGTCCTTCCAAAACCACAGGATTTTTGCTTAGCGAAATATTCAAAGATCCCCAGATCGTACCATAGAAAAGGGGCAGATCCTTAGAGATATACTAGTTCGAGCAAAACTTCCTAAAGCGGCTATTACACGCGGATCGGAGTTGCATAGGCCTGTTACCCCATTGTTGTCACTCGCTGAATCCAACGATAAGCTTCATTGTATTAATGACTGGTGTGCCAGAAAACTGACCTAGTTTGGCCGGCATTTCTTGAAAATATCTCAGGACCACGAATGTGTGGACATTGAATCTTGGACTCAAAAATATAGGCAACTTACCTTTTAATGCATTTGCCGATTGACCGTCTCAGGCGATAAAAATACCTCACGTACGTCAGGCAAACATTAGGCGGGGATGAATAAAATCGCTGTCCTCTTCAATGTCGATATCATGTCGTTCGAATTCAAGCTTGAATTTTTCTTTAGGTCTTGCAGAAGTCCTTTTTGAATCGAAGACGCAGTCTTGCCACAAAATCGACATAAATTTGCTGTTTTGATTCTATGGGTACCAGCATCCGCCATCTCAATACCTAGGAACACATCAATTACAGATGTAGATATGGCAGCCGTTACGAACAGCACATCGCAAATCAAAACAACCCCGTGCACTTTTTTCACAGATCGTGCGCAACACTAAAAACAGATTAAATCCCAAGTATATAGCGTGACGATTAACGACATATTTTTTGTGATTGTCGCAAAAATCTGCAAGCAACTTAAATCTAATGACAAAATGAAAAACATACCTGATCTGTATGCAAAATTGCAAGCGCTGTTTCACTTTGCGAGTAGCATTTTAGATCGTTTACGCTGGTCTTCAGCCGCCATCTTCAAAACACGCGAGGCTCTTCCTTTCTTGGTACTTATCGAACCGAGTTATGGGTAAAACACCCGAGCATAATCGAACAAATAACGAGCAAAGCGAAGTGAATACGAAAATTCCCAATTTTTGAAATGGCCGGCATTATATGACGTCACATGGTTATCAAAAATGATAACGATCCCGGACTGTTAAGGTGGCTCAAAACAGTTCCAGCACATTCCAAGACTTAGATTTTGATGTGTCATTATAACCTCACTTCATCAATTGATGCTACAACCATGGTATCAAAAAACTGGCCAATCATTGGTTAACACATTGGTATTATTTTCGTAACACAATAGGTTACCATAGCAACATTATGAACTGCTGAAAAACCCCTTAATTTCAGTTTTAAGCGCTTATATTTCAAAAACGGCACGGTGAATTTTTTTCTTATTACAGAATTTTGATAAGCAGGAGAAGATGCAACTTTTGGCAAATTAAAAAAAATTCTGTACATGGGGTTCAGAGACAACAAGCCACTACTGTGTACTTTCCTTAAATTTGTACCACTGTGTACTTTCCTTAAATTTCGCACTCATCTAGAGGAAAATTAGCAAGATCACTTCAAAATGTTTTCGACAAGTGTTCAGGGGTCTTAAATCTTGTATTTTCAAAAAAATACGCTTTTCATGAAAATCACCATATTTTAGGGTATCATACCACCTTAAGGATCTTCTAAATAAAAAGAACTAAAGAAATGTAGCAATAAAAAAATATTGACAAAAGGTAAGTAATTCCAAGCAAATGATTTTATGTTTTTTGTTTGCAACTTTATTACGAGGAAAGCAAAAGGTAGAATGCTCTAGATACCGGTCTAGAGCGGATAAAATCTAGACTGCGGTCAATATAGATTGGAGTAAATCATATTCCCACCGAGTGAATTTGGTAGTACTTTCTAGTCTTTGCGAGGCACGGCCATATGATAAAAATACGTTTTTTTCAGACGAAGGGCTAAAGTTTTACACGTCAGCTCAACTAACTCGCTCCCTTTATCAACTTCGAGTTCAGATAAACGAGCTCAGAATTTGAATTGCCGCCATCTTATTTAGACAAGTTTTCAGAGAAATGAAGAACATAAAGGCAAAAACCGACACAACGTAGAATGTTTTTTTTTGACGGTGTACTGCATTTCGGCTGGTCAACTGCAACCAGGCTTAAATCTTCAGGTACACTGACAATTTTACATTGGGGCGTGTTTTAATGTAGAAAAACTAATTGAAAAACTACTTGACAGGGTAAATTAAAGATAAGCATATGGTAAAATAGAATAATGAAATAACATAATAAAAGGAAACAATGAAAATGTTTCTTCGCTGATGTCCAGACCATCAGGATCAATTTTTATGCCTTTTGAATTAAAAAAGCTTCCCCTGCCTGAATTGAGTCTCAGCTAGAAAAGATTTTTTCGATGGGTATTAATTGCATGCGAGTCGTTAGCAGTGTAGTTAGGAGAGAACAGGAAATGTTCTACGGATGTAGTAGGTTTAGATTTGGTGTTAATGTTATCTATAGTACGGTGGTGTTCATTAAATCGGTCTTTTACACGTCATTTCGTCTCTCCTATGTATTGTAAATTACAACGGTTACATTGAATCATGTATATGAGGTTTAGTGTCAAAGGTCAGGTTAGATTATATGGGGTGCGTTTCACTAGTGAGAAATGTAGGGGCAAGTAGCACAGTTTTTGTCACAACGGAACGCCCCAGAAGGAATTTGGGGATTGGCACATCGCGGACCGTGTATTTAAAAAGTTTAATAGTTAAACAAGTACTCAGTGCTAAAACCCTTGAACATTTACTTCAATTCAATCTCAAGTTTCTTCAATTCGATAGCTTTTGCTATTATTTACATCCAACAGGTCCAGTGTGAGTGAGCTGGTTACACTCCACCTAGACTCAAAACCAACTTCTGTTCTCTGTCACATGGGAGATTTTGGATGTGGAGATGGAGGCTGGACACCAGTCATGACGATTGACGGCAACAAGGTATTACATTAAATCTAGTCTCTACTCGCAAACGCCGAGAATCATGATCTGTAAAACTAAACATGGATATTTTAGTTGGAATGAAATGAACTTGACGGGATTTTGCACGAGTTACTTTCATTTGGTAGAGACTTGTCAACACAAAGTTTGATGTTTTAAGCAATTCTCTAGTCTTGTGGATCTCTTTAGACTAGACAATTGTTCACATCAGCAAGGTCATGAAGTCACCAAAAAAGTATTCTGTAAAGGATTCCAAAGTTAGATATTATTCTTTATATACGAAAAAGACACCTCATATTTTAAAATGAACAGAACATTTTTGCCTCTTCTTCTTAGAATACCTTTCATTACGACTCCTCGTACTGGAGTAATAAAGCTGAATACAACCTTCGTGGAGGAGAGACTGGGTTTGATGCACAAGAGACCAAGTTACCGACCTACTGGAACACATCCTTCTCCAAGATCTGTCTCGGAATGAAGATCGGTCAACAGATCAACTTCATTGTCATCAACAAGCAGGCAAACTCTCTGTACTCACTGATCGCTGACGGGCAATACCGCGCCACCTCACTGGGCCGTAACACGTGGAAGACTCTGATTGGTTCTCAGGCGTCATTGCAGCTCAACTGTAACAAGGAAGGTTTTAATGCTGAGGGTACCAAAGACGGTAATTCCAAAGCAAGAATAGGTATCATTAGTAATCAGCAAAATAACTGCTCGAGTTGTAATTCCAGAATCGGGTTTGGTACTGGAGGGAGGCCTGATGACTCCAACGCGTGTGGAAACGAAGCAATCCTCAGACCAGATAATGGCGAGAAAAACATCACAGCTATTGGTTACATAATGATACAGTGAGCATTAGCTGATGAAATGAAGTCCATATTCATTACCCAAATCAATATACTCAAAACACTTTAACATCACGTAAGTTTTTGTTTTCTTGAGAAGAATGTATTTTGCAGAGCGCTCAACTCATTTAGTTGAGGAGCATTGACTATAACTTCACAAAAGTTCAGTCTTCTGGAGTAATCAAGTAAGTTCCATATTTTTAACCTTATTTAGCATGTACTTTAGCTTTATCCGTTTGCCTGAATGGGCGGAGCTCTTTTAGCCGACCATATGTAATTTCAAGAGTGCACTCATCAGTGTCGATGGTGTGCGTACGCTCCATGAGCGGTTGGTCGGCTTATACTCCTAAACGAACTTTCCTGTAGATTTGCTTTAACTATTTGCAATCAATTGCTAGAAATAGAAGAAATCACGGAAAGCTAGGAAAAGCCGTCCAACCCTCATGGAGTCGTACGCACCACCTTCTTCACTTTGAGTGCACTCTTGGAAATACATATGGTCGGCTAAAAGAGCTCCGCCCATTCAGGCAAACGGATAAAGCTAAAGTACATGCTAAATAAGGTTAAAAATATGGAACTTACTTGATTACTCCAGAAGACTGAACTTTTGTGAAGTTATAGTCAATGCTCCTCAACTAAATGAGTTGAGCGCTCTGCAAAATACATTCTTCTCAAGAAAACAAAAACTTACGTGATGTTAAAGTGTTTTGAGTATATTGATTTGGGTAATGAATATGGACTTCATTTCATCAGCTAATGCTCACTGTATCATTATGTAACCAATAGCTGTGATGTTTTTCTCGCCATTATCTGGTCTGAGGATTGCTTCGTTTCCACACGCGTTGGAGTCATCAGGCCTCCCTCCAGTACCAAACCCGATTCTGGAATTACAACTCGAGCAGTTATTTTGCTGATTACTAATGATACCTATTCTTGCTTTGGAATTACCGTCTTTGGTACCCTCAGCATTAAAACCTTCCTTGTTACAGTTGAGCTGCAATGACGCCTGAGAACCAATCAGAGTCTTCCACGTGTTACGGCCCAGTGAGGTGGCGCGGTATTGCCCGTCAGCGATCAGTGAGTACAGAGAGTTTGCCTGCTTGTTGATGACAATGAAGTTGATCTGTTGACCGATCTTCATTCCGAGACAGATCTTGGAGAAGGATGTGTTCCAGTAGGTCGGTAACTTGGTCTCTTGTGCATCAAACCCAGTCTCTCCTCCACGAAGGTTGTATTCAGCTTTATTACTCCAGTACGAGGAGTCGTAATGAAAGGTATTCTAAGAAGAAGAGGCAAAAATGTTCTGTTCATTTTAAAATATGAGGTGTCTTTTTCGTATATAAAGAATAATATCTAACTTTGGAATCCTTTACAGAATACTTTTTTGGTGACTTCATGACCTTGCTGATGTGAACAATTGTCTAGTCTAAAGAGATCCACAAGACTAGAGAATTGCTTAAAACATCAAACTTTGTGTTGACAAGTCTCTACCAAATGAAAGTAACTCGTGCAAAATCCCGTCAAGTTCATTTCATTCCAACTAAAATATCCATGTTTAGTTTTACAGATCATGATTCTCGGCGTTTGCGAGTAGAGACTAGATTTAATGTAATACCTTGTTGCCGTCAATCGTCATGACTGGTGTCCAGCCTCCATCTCCACATCCAAAATCTCCCATGTGACAGAGAACAGAAGTTGGTTTTGAGTCTAGGTGGAGTGTAACCAGCTCACTCACACTGGACCTGTTGGATGTAAATAATAGCAAAAGCTATCGAATTGAAGAAACTTGAGATTGAATTGAAGTAAATGTTCAAGGGTTTTAGCACTGAGTACTTGTTTAACTATTAAACTTTTTAAATACACGGTCCGCGATGTGCCAATCCCCAAATTCCTTCTGGGGCGTTCCGTTGTGACAAAAACTGTGCTACTTGCCCCTACATTTCTCACTAGTGAAACGCACCCCATATAATCTAACCTGACCTTTGACACTAAACCTCATATACATGATTCAATGTAACCGTTGTAATTTACAATACATAGGAGAGACGAAATGACGTGTAAAAGACCGATTTAATGAACACCACCGTACTATAGATAACATTAACACCAAATCTAAACCTACTACATCCGTAGAACATTTCCTGTTCTCTCCTAACTACACTGCTAACGACTCGCATGCAATTAATACCCATCGAAAAAATCTTTTCTAGCTGAGACTCAATTCAGGCAGGGGAAGCTTTTTTAATTCAAAAGGCATAAAAATTGATCCTGATGGTCTGGACATCAGCGAAGAAACATTTTCATTGTTTCCTTTTATTATGTTATTTCATTATTCTATTTTACCATATGCTTATCTTTAATTTACCCTGTCAAGTAGTTTTTCAATTAGTTTTTCTACATTAAAACACGCCCCAATGTAAAATTGTCAGTGTACCTGAAGATTTAAGCCTGGTTGCAGTTGACCAGCCGAAATGCAGTACACCGTCAAAAAAAAACATTCTACGTTGTGTCGGTTTTTGCCTTTATGTTCTTCATTTCTCTGAAAACTTGTCTAAATAAGATGGCGGCAATTCAAATTCTGAGCTCGTTTATCTGAACTCGAAGTTGATAAAGGGAGCGAGTTAGTTGAGCTGACGTGTAAAACTTTAGCCCTTCGTCTGAAAAAAACGTATTTTTATCATATGGCCGTGCCTCGCAAAGACTAGAAAGTACTACCAAATTCACTCGGTGGGAATATGATTTACTCCAATCTATATTGACCGCAGTCTAGATTTTATCCGCTCTAGACCGGTATCTAGAGCATTCTACCTTTTGCTTTCCTCGTAATAAAGTTGCAAACAAAAAACATAAAATCATTTGCTTGGAATTACTTACCTTTTGTCAATATTTTTTTATTGCTACATTTCTTTAGTTCTTTTTATTTAGAAGATCCTTAAGGTGGTATGATACCCTAAAATATGGTGATTTTCATGAAAAGCGTATTTTTTTGAAAATACAAGATTTAAGACCCCTGAACACTTGTCGAAAACATTTTGAAGTGATCTTGCTAATTTTCCTCTAGATGAGTGCGAAATTTAAGGAAAGTACACAGTGGTACAAATTTAAGGAAAGTACACAGTAGTGGCTTGTTGTCTCTGAACCCCATGTACAGAATTTTTTTTAATTTGCCAAAAGTTGCATCTTCTCCTGCTTATCAAAATTCTGTAATAAGAAAAAAATTCACCGTGCCGTTTTTGAAATATAAGCGCTTAAAACTGAAATTAAGGGGTTTTTCAGCAGTTCATAATGTTGCTATGGTAACCTATTGTGTTACGAAAATAATACCAATGTGTTAACCAATGATTGGCCAGTTTTTTGATACCATGGTTGTAGCATCAATTGATGAAGTGAGGTTATAATGACACATCAAAATCTAAGTCTTGGAATGTGCTGGAACTGTTTTGAGCCACCTTAACAGTCCGGGATCGTTATCATTTTTGATAACCATGTGACGTCATATAATGCCGGCCATTTCAAAAATTGGGAATTTTCGTATTCACTTCGCTTTGCTCGTTATTTGTTCGATTATGCTCGGGTGTTTTACCCATAACTCGGTTCGATAAGTACCAAGAAAGGAAGAGCCTCGCGTGTTTTGAAGATGGCGGCTGAAGACCAGCGTAAACGATCTAAAATGCTACTCGCAAAGTGAAACAGCGCTTGCAATTTTGCATACAGATCAGGTATGTTTTTCATTTTGTCATTAGATTTAAGTTGCTTGCAGATTTTTGCGACAATCACAAAAAATATGTCGTTAATCGTCACGCTATATACTTGGGATTTAATCTGTTTTTAGTGTTGCGCACGATCTGTGAAAAAAGTGCACGGGGTTGTTTTGATTTGCGATGTGCTGTTCGTAACGGCTGCCATATCTACATCTGTAATTGATGTGTTCCTAGGTATTGAGATGGCGGATGCTGGTACCCATAGAATCAAAACAGCAAATTTATGTCGATTTTGTGGCAAGACTGCGTCTTCGATTCAAAAAGGACTTCTTCAAGACCTAAAGAAAAATTCAAGCTTGAATTCGAACGACATGATATCGACATTGAAGAGGACAGCGATTTTATTCATCCCCGCCTAATGTTTGCCTGACGTACGTGAGGTATTTTTATCGCCTGAGACGGTCAATCGGCAAATGCATTAAAAGGTAAGTTGCCTATATTTTTGAGTCCAAGATTCAATGTCCACACATTCGTGGTCCTGAGATATTTTCAAGAAATGCCGGCCAAACTAGGTCAGTTTTCTGGCACACCAGTCATTAATACAATGAAGCTTATCGTTGGATTCAGCGAGTGACAACAATGGGGTAACAGGCCTATGCAACTCCGATCCGCGTGTAATAGCCGCTTTAGGAAGTTTTGCTCGAACTAGTATATCTCTAAGGATCTGCCCCTTTTCTATGGTACGATCTGGGGATCTTTGAATATTTCGCTAAGCAAAAATCCTGTGGTTTTGGAAGGACATAGGTCATATGTCAGGTTGGCTTCCGCTGCAATCAGCGTGAAATTTGTAGAGTTTGACACCTCTGTTTTTTGCCAGGTTTCTTCTCTCTCGGCTCGTTTTTATTGCCAGATATGTTTTAAGCTCTCTAAATGTTAGCTCTGGAGGAACAAATATTCCGTGAACATGTTAGCTACTTGCATTTTACGTGTTACTACGCCGAGCCTGGCTGTTGAATTAACTGTTACAAGTTATACTGTTTGTTATCACGCAAACTAAACGAAATTAAGTTGCAGCTCTTCAAGATGTATTTACTGTTACTTTTTCGTTTTTATTTACTACAGACTGTTGAACAAGCAGCTTCGCCCGCTACCAAGAAAATGAAGCCTGAGGGAAAATGGAAGCTATTATCATATTAGTGTCAATAAACAACGCTTTTGTGAACAGAATATTTGTTGTCTACCTTCGCTGTGTCATTTTACTCGCGGAACAAATATCACACGGTGTGGAAATTAAATTCGCAGTAACTTTCGACGAAGACAGTTTTCTTCCATACATTTATGTTTTTATTCCATAATCCCATAACCTATTATGAAGCAAACGTAAATTTAATTCAATGACGCTGCATTGTGATGTTGTGAGTAGCACCTTTCATCGCAGCGCCTCGTCGACCGGCATATTGAATTATACACTGTTGCTACCAAATAACGTCACGTGAACGAAATCCTGTGCAACGATTGGTTTATGGTCTTTTTTGCTAGGGTTATCAAAAATGATAACGATCCCGGACTGCTTAAGGCTCGTACAATTTTTAGAAAATTCTCGAATATCACTCGCAAATACTTAATTGAACACGCATTCATACCATTACCTAGAATGGAAATAAGGAACACGAGAACTAAATAAGGATTCTTGACCAATGGGTAATCATGAAAACTTCTTTAAAATGCCTGACATCCATACTTATTGGCTTACTTGTATACGTCGTACAGCTCCTTGCATGACGTCGCAGCTGCAAACAGCAAAAACAATGATATTTAATAATTAGAAAATAATACTGATGCTTAATAGTTGGATTCCTCATCAGACAAAGGATCGCTACGATCACTGAAAGAAGTTCAGTTGATCATTGTCCGAGCCATATGAAAACAACTCTACAGGAAACATAGCGATTGTTACGAAAAATTGTGCGTGACTTGCGTGACTGTCTACAATCGTCTAGAACTTCCGTGCATATTTAACAAGTGTCGTATCACAGTGATTCAGCAACATGACAGGACGGAAAACTCGTACACTGTAAGTACCTCCCGTTGTCCCATACAAAGCCTTAGAAAACTTTCCTAAGGCTCTGTATGGGACAACGGGAGGTACTTACAGCACACGTTCTCCGTCCTGTCATGCCTTTTTTAAGTCGTTTACGAATGATGCTGTAAATTGTTTAATGTCGTAATGTTACTTTATTTAGTAGAGCTGGAAAGTGGTTTTTCCAGGAGTGTTAAGAGAGAATAATCTCGTGAGTCAGTAGTGTTTATTGAAGTGTGACAAAGGTCGCGTGTAAAGTTTGGTGGAGACCGTGAGTGTTTAAGTGTGACAGAGGTCGCGTGGATATCTGGCAGGGGCCGTTTTTATACAAGAGTGACGGAGGTCGAGGGATAATAGGGACCTTAAGCATCGACAACGAAATGGCACGACGACGACGGGCGGAAGTAAAATTTTCCCGCGCGAGGGTTCTGCGCATGTGCGATATTGTCAAAACGTCGTCTAGCCTTCGTCGACGACTGAATCTCAGCAGGTTTTCGTTCTGGTGAAAACGTAAGTAAATAACTAAACTTTTACATACCGTATAAACATCCATCTCCACCTTCTGTTGTAATGATTGTTTTTTGTATTATTTGCGGACCAGCAGAAGTCAAAAGTTTAACAGTTTAGCGAATTTAAACAAACTAAAATGACTTTTCTTTCAGAAGGATCCGAAACCATGGCCGGCGAGCAAGAACCAGCTTAGCGAACCTATGGATCATGTCTCAATATCTGCATGGGAATGAAAGCCGCTTCAAGAGCATACAGAGATCTAGTCCATCACAAACAGAGCGCTGACTACAAGTAATCATGTCAGCGATTTGAGAAACTTCCTTCAGAATTCGTATATCTCGTTTTCCAAAGCGAAACACTGCAAAACTCTCGGACTCATCCAGCTCTTCCAGGTCAAAAGGCGCGTGCGGATCAAACGGAAAGTCGAGGTTTCTCGATGCAAAGAGGTCGTACAGAACAACAAATTCATCATTATCGATAAAGCCATCGTTGTGATTAATTAGCGAGAGCAACTAGTCGGAGAACCAAAACTCGTCGTCTCCTCAAAACAACACACTGCTTAACTTTCCTTTTTCCCGCCAAGAACGAAACCCTCGACCCAATCGGCCTTGCGTTGCGAACGTCGTCGTCGTGCATTTCGTTGTCGATGCTTAAGGTCCCTAATTTGCAAGTCTAGCGTGCGCTTGTTGTAAAGTTTTGTGTGGAATTACTACGTTCGTTTGGAATAAATAATCTTGTTGCTGTTCCGACAACCCTGCGTTCTGTTTACACCACAAACTACCTACCACTTCAAACAACGAACTCGCAACAGCGATCCTTGATCTATTTTACAGCGAATGTATAACGATCATATGGACACTGATAGTCGGATGTAGTCGTTAAACCAATTCTGGAGCAATGTCAACGTTCGTAGCTATCGTATGGAGGTGATCCCCTAATAAACAAAAACAGCTCACATGAAACAAATCTAATTGAATAAAGTTGGTAGTCTACCTTTCTCACAATATTCACCAATGAACCCTCTGTCACAATGGCATTCAAAGGTGTCATACTTGTAATTCGTCACACAGGTACCTCCATTTTGACACGGCATGGAAGAACACGGTGACTAAAATAAGAAGAAACAATTCATGGCTATAAAAGAAACTTGTTTTGATGGTTTGGAGCATAGTAGCAACATCGGTGTAAATAAACAACGTAAATATCAGAAACCAGACCCTACCATAATGAAAAAATGATGCGAAGTTATGTTTTCATTGTACTCTCTGAAGTCTCTGTACTTATCAGAAGCTAGTAGATCGCACCAAAGTTTTCCATTCTTTCCTTTGGAGGCAGCGAAGTTAAAAGAAAAGCACAAAGGATTGCTGAGACATTCAAAGATGCAATCAAAGATGTCGTACACGCCGAATGTTTCAACTCGAGTCACATTCAGAAAATGGAACTCGTCTTTTGAAAACTGACGCTGTTTAACAGTCTGACTGAAAGAAGTGCCATCTGGTTGAAAAGCATTAGTTCCTGGGAAGAAAACAATAATATATGTACATTACTATGAGCAAATAAGTGAAAATAGCTCACATCACGTTCGTTGGTTTACGCGGCCCTAAAAGACCCTAAATGCGCGCTATTCCGAAAGTTATTACCACCGTTTTCGTTGATACGCGACTTTGGAAAACAAAACACCCGCGGAAACGTTTCCAAAATTTCCGTCAGTCTTACGTGTTATCGACAGATCGGATCGAAATCCACCAATCACAGCCACTAGTGTGACCTTCAGACCTTCTTTACGTAATGCTAGCGGGCTGTGAGTGGTGGATTTCGATCCGATCTGTCGATAACACGCAAGACTGATGGAAATTTTGGAAACGTTTCCGCGTGTGTTTTGCTTTCGAAAGTCGCGTATCAACGAAAACGGTGGTAACCGCAGATTACTCGAGTAATTAATCTACAGATCATTAACATTTTAGGACAATTAAGAAACTTCCTTACTAGTTTAAGCGTAGTAAAACTTTCACGTTTGTTAAACACCTTGTTGTTGAATTTTAAAACATAGACGGCAATAGTAAAATAGAAATTATTTTGGTTTTGACTAAAAATTAACTTAATTATTTTGATGGCAGATAACTGGCACCCTGCAAGCAGAGCCTTTTCTTACGGTCGGATGCTTGAGATGAAACAGACTCTGCTCGCATGGTGATCACTGGTTGAAGAAAATTCGGCTCGTGTGAACAATTCTAACTGCTATGGAATGCTCTGGTCAACCTGTAGTTTACTGTTAAGTATTTGCTTAATCTAGGTTCCAGTCCCCTCACCTTTGTTATATTTGATAATTAGCTTTTTTAAATTTCAACGGTTACGGTTAAGTCAAGTCATAATCAAAATGTGCAAGTTCAACATGTTTATCACTGCTGTTTGTGTCTCACATTTGGCAATGAAATGTTGTTCTAATTTGTGTTCTGCTTCAACATGGCCGTATTGAGATTTCATTTTGTAGCATTTTGTGGCTTTCGTCCGAGCCGAAAGAAGAGTTACCTAGAAACTAAGGGAAGTATTTAATTTGTAAACTCATGTGGAGTAGACACTCCGGAAGACGGAAGAAAGAAAAACCTTTATGAATGTAACTTGCTAGACGAGTCTTTTTGTAGCTGCGGATCGAACAGTCAGAGCTCAGTGCCGACAGGCGAGTCACCTTGCTTCCAAGCATGAATGGCATGGTTCTGTAACTGAACATAAATACTCAAATTTTTGGCGCGCGGTGTTCTGTATGTAATGGTTTGCTCTTTGTATTGATCCTAGACGAAAGCCGAGCGTTTAAATGACAGTGTCGACCTCGTGGTTATTTAGTTTTAGGCAGGACTGGGGAGCAGGGATGGCGCAGTGGTGAGAGCGCTCGCCTCCCGCCAATGTGGCTTGGGTTCAATTCCCGGACCCGGCGTCATGTGCGTGTTGAGTTTATTGTTGGTTCTCCACTCTGCTCCGAGAGGTTTTTCTCCGGGTATTCTGTTTTTCCCTCTCCTTAAAAACCAACATTTCCAAATCCCAATTCGATCCTGGAATGCACGGACATTTCTGAACGAGTTCTTGTGAAATCCTTGGTGCTCCATGCGTAAACAAATTACAGGACAGTTTACTCTACATCTCATGAACTACAACTGTCAGTCATTTATAACCGAAACTGCAGCAATAGCAGTACTCATACACAACGGAAATCGTAAGGAAGTGAAAGACTTGGCCGGTACGACATACAAACTGAGTAAGACTGCTTTTTCTCTCTGAAGTTTTGTTAAGATAAGAGGTCTAAAAAGAAAACAAACCTAAAAAAAATTATTTCTTAGTGAATCACATATTAATGTATTGCATAACACTGCACCTGTCTCTGAACATTTGTTTTCAAGCAACTAGAATTAATTATATTTAGTCCGTGTATTCTTTTGAGGAAGAGATACTTTACTCTCACACTAACGGTGGATCAATTTGTAGTAGAAAACATACAAAAGAAACACGGGTTGGCGGCAGGCCTCTTTGAACCAGATGATTTCCCAAAAATAATAATTTAAATACCACAAACGCTGGCTCGGATGCCCTTGCCCCAGGCTGTCCCTTTTTTTTCAGTCGAACTGAGTTGTTGTCAATGTTTTGGAGTTCAAACTCTTCTCATTTTCCACGCGGAGAAGTTGCATTTAGTATCATGTTGTACAGCTGGGTAATTTTTCGCTTGTAAATAGATTTCGAATCTACATGGCGAGTGAAATATCTTACCACAGCGACAGATCATTCAATTTTCCGCGTCAAAAATTATTATTTTCCGAATCTCTCAACGGAAGCCTCTGTTATTCAGTATGAAATTCTTATACAATGTTCTTCCAACGGTATAATAATATGATTAAACTGAATTTTATTTCTATCAAAATAAAAATGAACATACTTCTAGAGTGGCAGTAGATCCTTAACTTGCCGGATTTAGTTTACAATGGAAAATGGAATTTTTAATACAAGTAAATTCTATTGATAATGTCAATAGTCCAAGTGCCTCAAAGCACTACATTTTTCCTGCGTGCCATGTTCCTTTGAACGGCATTTTAGCAGGGACCGACACATACTTTTTCCAGGCTGAGCGAAGAATTAGAAGCAAAATGGAATCCTTAATTTATTTCACAATAACCCTGGCTACCATGAGATTTACTTCGTAGCTTACAAGGAAAGCTTGTTAGCAGGCGACTCACCTGTCCTCTGAATAAATTGAATATTGAATATACACCTAATTGCAATAACGTTGTCACAGAAAAAAGCAAAAAGCAAAGAGCCAAATAGGAATTAATTAGGGAAATTTAAATTTCTATTGTTCTTAGATACTGTATATGAATGAAAAATACACTTTTTTATTCATGTCATTCATTTACATTATATTTTTATTCATGTACAGTATCTGAGAACAACGGAAATTTAAATTTCCCTAATTAATTCCTATTTGGCTTTTGGCTTTTTGCTTTTTGCCTTTGCTTTTTTCTATGACAACGTTATTGCAATTAGGTGTAAGTAACATTGTTATTGCAAACGTATCTACGTAACTTTTGGTTCATGAAAGCTAAAGGGAGTGTTAAAAGAGGAATCGTTCGTCCAGAGCTATACAGTTATATTAATGGAAAACTGAAAGCTTAGAGACGGTTTAAGCGAGAGTGGCCCCGCTGTTGTTTCTTTACCCAGGACACTCTAAACTAGACCAAGTTCATGAACTCTAACCTTGTGTCACTTGTAAGCGAATCTATAGCCTTTCGCTTACATATGAAAAAATCGTAACTAAGCGTCAGCACAGCATGTTCCGAAAATGAGACTCGTTCGCGCGGCATGTAAAGAAACATTGCTTTTATTCTCTGAGGTTTTGTTAAGACAGGAAGTTTTACAAGAAAACAAATAAACCTCTTTGAGAAGGGATTCTCCCTTAATGAATTATGTAACATATGTAGCCTGTAGTTAAACATTTGGTTGTCTTTTTGCATTTTAATGTTATCAAGTAACTAGCATATTATAGGAATATTATTAGAATTGTATGCTGACGTCCGGGCCCACTGCAATAAAGCAATGTAAAGGGGACATGTATGTTTGTCCTCTCACTCGCGACATTACACATTACACATTACACAATATGGCCTTTGTATTCTATTATAACATAGCTAGCAGAG
>JAHPZR010009837.1:10000-18471 GCA_019787425.1 Platygyra sinensis
TGTACGCTGCACAGAAGGGTTAATCTGTTAATCTGTCAGCCCTACATTTTAAAGCTTATACGTTGCAGGCAGTTAAAATGAAATAGAGATCCTCGCTGTGATGCTTTAAAGTGAAATCAACATTTTAACCTATTTAGGCCCGAAATCGCCGTTTTCGAGTTTACGTGCTGGGTAAAATGAACAGCTTGCTGGATTTGAAGTGAAATCAACATCCTTGCCGTCATGCCTTAACGTGAAATCGCGTAAAGTGAACATTTGGCTGTAATTTGAGTGAAATTAACGTCTTTGCGGTCGCCTGATAACGTGAAATCACAATTTTAACGGTTTTAAAAACCTGAAATCAACATTTTTTTAAGGTTACATCTTGATTGTTTTCCTTGGTCTAACACTGCACTAACCCTAACGCGTCCTGACCTTAACTCTAACGTTATCCGAAGCGCCTAAACCCTAACAATGAAGCGCTAGTGCTAACCCTAGGCAATAACCCTCACCCTTCAACGCTAACCCTAGTTTCAAGCGGTAACACTAAACGTTAACTCTAAGCCTAAGCTTGTTCCGTAACCCTAGTTTCAAGCGGCAACCCTATTTCAAGCGGTAGCCCTAAGCGTTAACTCAAAGCCTAACCTTGTTCCGTAACCCTAACCCTTCAACGCTAGCCCTAGTTTCGAGCGGTAACCCTAACCCTAAGTAAAACCCTAAGGGTTTAAGTCCTTGCGGTGGCGTGATAATGTGAAATCAAAATTTTAAGTCTCTGTAAATGACCTGATATCAACATTGTCTAGCTTGCGCATTGCGTGAAATTAAGATTTGGCTGTAATTTGAGTGAAATCAACGTCTTTGCGGTCGCACGTTAACGTTCAGCGCCTCATCCGCTTGTGCTAACGAAGCAGTAGTAAGAGCTTAAGGTATTATAGTGAGTTCATCGCTTAGCGAAACAAAAGGTTTCTTTTGTTTTCCATTCAACAAAAGGTCCCCAGAGGATGCCCTTGGAAAAATGTGTTTTTTTTGCATACGTAATATCTCAAAAAGGAAGCTAACTTCAGGGAAGAAACATGCAGAACATTGTTTGACACACGGAAACAAAACTGCATGGGAAATTTGGAGCGTTTTTGACAAAGTTCACTTTTCAGTAAAAAACCTAACGCCCTTTTTCCACCGAAGCCTTCACATAAATGAAGTGAAATTAATTGAAACTCAATTAATTAAATTTGCATTTCAATCCATTCCATTTCTTCTAGTGCTTATGCTTATGCTTATCAGGTTCAGTGAGGACATCGTTGACATAAGCATTTAGTGCTCGCCGATTGGCTGATAGTCTTGCGCTTATGCTTATGCTTATGCTTATGTCAACATTTCCCCACTGGACACCATAGCGATATAAACATAAGCATAAGCATAAGAACAACGCAAGGTTTTGATATTCTTTTGCTTATGCTTACGTTTATGTCGTGGTCGTCCTCACTAGTGCATAAGCTTCTTTTACGCTTATGCGTATGCTTGTGCTTATGCTTGCGTCGCTAGTGAGGACCGGGCTTTATTTACAAGGTTAGCTAAAATGCAACTGTTGTACATGTAAATCGTTTCCGGCACTAGGGTTATCCTTATGGGGGTGCGCTGGACTCCGGATCGATCGGTCCGGGTATCTGAAAAACTGTGTAGGAATAGGATCACGTAATATAGCTTTTAATTTCGAGCGTAAAAACGTGTGTGTCTTTGTATCGACCGCTTCGTGTTCAATGAACAAATGTGCATTGATTGTAAAACTACCGAGATAAGGCGACCTTAACTTTTGAAACAACAGGATAGGGGTCGCCGTCGGTAGTCTGAAAATTTTTGAAAAATTAGGTTCTCCAAAACTGCATGTTGTGCGTTTTGAAGGCAGTTTGAAATGAAACCAGACAGCTAAAATCGAACGTAAAACCCTGATTATTTCTGGAACTTTTTAGTTGAATTCAAAACTCGTGATTCTTTTGGATTATATATACAGTAGAACATCCTTACAAGGAAAACTAAATTCTCTACCAGGAAGAAATGAAATTGACCAGAGTTTTTTAATATGATAATGATTGACCAGGGAGGACAAAATAACCCATCAAGTTTGACCAGGTTTGACAAGGTTTGAGGGGGTTGTAATGTTTACTATAGGGAAAGTTCATGCATTAGATGAGAAAACTGCGCTTTTCTCATCTAAAGGCCTGTATTTCGTTTCCCATAGCTCGCTACAAACTGTATACCACAGTGGAGCCTGGAGCCCTTAAGTAAACGATCTGGAGCCCTGGAGCCCTGCATTTTTTAGCCTGGAGCACTGGAGCCCTAAGCCTCTTTGAGACCCTGACCTACAGTTGAGCTATTGCATTTAATATTTGCATCCCCTACCTCTTTGAGGAACAGTGGATTTCGTCAGGGAAGGCAAAAAAGAAATCGTGGATTTCTTACGGGGCAAGGCCAGAAATACATATAAATTCCAAAGGGGAACGAGAACTCCCCAATAATTGGAATTCTTTAGCCGTCAAAGGGTTAAGCCTATTTCCAATGAAATTCCCTAGAGGATAACCAATTTTTCGTATTTCTTCCGGGGTAAAGTTGTTTTTAATGGATTTCGTTAGGGATTAAGATATTTTCCAGAGATTTCTTTAGGGGTGAGATTGAAAGACTCGAAAAGACCAATCCTCACCAGGGGGTGCGCGGATATTAAATGCAATAGCCCGTTACGGAGGTAGCAAACAGGCTTAAGAAAAGGTAAATCTTGCAACTATTCACTCACAATCAGGTGAAAAAGTGTTTTAGAATATACCAAAAAAAAAAAACAGTGAGATTTCAGCCGCCAAATATGATTTTATTCTTAGGAGGAAAGGTTTATAACTCTTTTTCAAAGAAGAAAGTACGGCTATCGAGTGTGAGAACAACTCTCAATTAGTGCCAAAATAAATTACGTTTTTTTTTTGCGTTGGATGGTTTTTATAGATTTAAATGTGAATTTTTTTGACCTAGAAAACGTGATGAGTTCCATATTTGTCATACGTCACAAGTCCCGCCGTTTTACTGCCTGGGAAATTAAACTTGCCTTGAAGTTAAAATTGTACATAGTTATGAGATGTGCCGTTTAAAACTTGGCTTCTGAAACAAAATTCTGTGGACAATCAAGAATTCCAAAGAAGAAATCCCAAATATTTTGTTGTGCGTGTCTGCAGTTAATAGTACCCCTGTTTGTTTCACCACACGCAGTAGCAGCATTAACTAGAAAGCTTTGGAGGCGGAAAGAGGATAGATAATATCATAAACCAGAGGCTTTTCTTTCAGCTCAAGAAAGGTTACACTCGCAGGCAGCATTCAAAGGCAACAATCGATCCTCAGCTGGATGCCAGTGTTAGTTTTCTAAGAAGTCACGTAATACCCGGTTTCCCAAAACATTTTACGTTGTCCTATCCCTCCATAAAATAATCAAAGACACATTCAGCAATAGCAATACTTATCAACCTTTATTGCTTCCTACTTTTATTGCCCCCTACATGCGCTGAAATAACATCAACTCCTAAAGTGCAAAATTACTGAGCTATTAAGTGTTCCAACTTTAACAGCGGTTTTTTTCCATTTTCAAGTTAACTGGCAGGACAATTCACTTTCCGTAATATCAACCTGAAAAATAATAATTAATAATAAATAATAATTAACAATTTGGTTACTATAATGACGTTCCTTTTAAATACTGTTTGCTGGATGCAGAGTGTTCTATTAGAAATTCGCGAGTCGGATTTCACGTTGCTCTTTTTTACTTTAAAAGACAGAGCATTAATGGTGTTCACAGGATTCTTTACAGTACATGTATCTACTAAAACAATTCTGGCTGATTCGTCCATACGTTTCTGAGCTGAGCTGATAGACAAGACAAGATAAGATAAAATAGAATGAGATGAGAAAAACAACACCTACCGTTGTGTTGCTGACCGATAGCCGTCCCCATGTTTTGCCCCTGTTGGCCAATTGTGCCAGAGTTGCCGCCAAAATTAAACTGACGTCGCCCATAGTTGTGTTGCTGGCCGATAGCCGTCCCCATGTTTTGTCCCTGTTGGCCAATTGTGCCAGAGTTGCCGCCAAAATTAAACTGACGTTTCCCATACCGATTGTTGTGTTGCTGGCCGATAGCCGTTCCATAGTTTTGCCCCTGTTGGCCAATTGTGCCAGAGTTGCCGCCAAAATTAAACTGACGTTTCCCATACTGATTGTTGTGTTGCTGGCCGATAGCCGTTCCATAGTTTTGCCCCTGTTGGCCAATTGTGCCAGAATTGCCGCCAAAATTAAACTGACGTTTCCCATACCGATTGTTGTGTTGCTGGCCGATAGCCGTTCCATAGTTTTGCCCCTGTTGGCCAATTGTGCCAGAGTTGCCGCCAAAATTAAACTGTGGGCTTGGGTCGTTCAGTTCTGTTTCTGTCAAACAAAGAAAGAACTTAGGTAAGACAGTAATAAATGCGAGTGCAGCCTTTCAATAACACTACTGTAACTAAGACTTCAACAATTTTTTCAGGCGTAGAGCGGGATATAAAAAAAATCGCTACTGATGGACTTATATTACTTTGTTTATATTACTTAGGCAAAGAAAGAAGTTATTAGTTTCAAAAGAACCTGCTGTGCGACGTCGGCGAGCAAAGTTAAACAAGTAAGTAGTTATCAACTTGAAGTTGCACACGTGGACGCTTTACGAAAGTTGAAAAGCTAACGTTTTGTGCCTTAGCAATTGGTCAGACGAAGTTAGCATGTGGTGTGATCTCTTTTCTCTTCCCTGCACAGGAACAAATCAGACATATTCCACCCCAGTCGCAGAACGTAAGCGCCCCAAAACCAGTACAAATGTAATAGACTCAAAAATGGGAGTTGTTTAGCGCAAAAGCAAACACAGTGTCACTTTGAAAGTACAATGAACCAGCCACTTTTAATAAACGGCTAGTCTTACCTTGAGGCAATGTGTCTTCTAGCTCCATAGAATCACTTTCTTCAGGATCCATCGCAGCATCACGCGGCGCTTGAGGAAATGACATCGCCATGCCCAAAGTCATCAAGAAGACAAAAAGGCACTTCATTTTCCTTTATAAACACATAACAGAAGCTTTAAGTTAGAATATTGTCAATCTGAATATAGCTTTAAGTCAGTGTTAGTTGCATTTTCTGTGCTTTTGTGTGGCTATCGTAAATCAGTGAACACAATCTTAGTCGATTTGTACTGCACCACACTACATGTCTACCGAGATAAAATACCTTGAAGTAAATAAGTAAAAAATCCTAACACCCTAAGAAAGAATTTGGAAAGAAATACAGAAAAATATACCTGTTAACTTGCGAATTACCTTTTGAGACAAAATCAACAGACAGAATTTCTTGTCAGTTCAACTTGGGGACACTCTCGAAGCCTCTCTTGGGATCACCGTGGATGGCGTATTGATCAGGGCCCAACATGGTCTGTTTAAATAACATCCAATGTTATCATTAGCATAGTTATTTATACTGCGGTTAACACATTTGAGCAAGATGTAACAGGAAACGGAACAGACCACCTCAGGAAACGGAAAACGTTCCATTGGTTTGCGGTAAACCAATGCAATATCAAGCTTTTGGTGAGGATTTTGGCTGGGCAACAATCAAGCTTTTGCTCCTTTTATGGCCTCATCTATTGTTTAAAGGAAAGGGTTTCTATTGTCCGCAAGACAAAGGTTAGGAATCACCGACGCGTAGCAAACTCACCGAGCGCGAAATTTAAATATCTTCGGAGGCGATAAGTGTTAAATCCACAATCTTCGACGGTATTCACATCGACAGCAATCACTACAGAAATGCTTTCAAAGTGTAATTTAGCGAAACCCGCAAAGTACTGTGCAGACGCGGTCAGGCCATATGAACGGGAACATTCGACGAATATTATTTCTGTGCCACTTCTCGAACATTATGACCGTGCCACTCAGGAATTCAGAGC
This sequence comes from Platygyra sinensis, assembly GCA_019787425.1. Taxonomy (NCBI): domain Eukaryota; kingdom Metazoa; phylum Cnidaria; class Anthozoa; order Scleractinia; family Merulinidae; genus Platygyra; species Platygyra sinensis. Next base: position 15,966 of record JAHPZR010009837.1, read on the forward strand.
TGAAAATAAACAGTTGAAACTCAAACGACGACGCAGTTTTATTAATTCATGAAAGCGCGAGCAGGAGCCTTTGAATTGAGAGAGCAATTAAAACCATGAAGTGAATTCAAACAGAAGTCAATTCCAATTTTTGTAAGTCAGAAGGAAAACAAATTAAAAGCGTATATCGCTCAACTAAAATAATGCTTCCCAAGCTACTTGCAATTACCGAGCAGTCGTTTTCTGATAACTCCCAGTCACTTGCTCCCAAGAACACGAGCTAATGAAGAAATAAACCTGCACAAAGAACGCCACCACTCTGATTCTAAATTATTCTTTTTACTTAGGACCTGACTACGTTCTGATAAAAAGCGCAGTAGAGTTAATCGAAGTAGCGCGCGTGTACTAGCTCATCCTCTGTTAGTCTGTCTGATTTTTCTCAAGTACTTTCCCGTTAGGATCAAATATGTCATCACCGAAAATCTGCCGACTGGATTCGACTTAACACGAGTGTTATTTCGCGACACCGAGTAGAAAAATCCCTACGGACCGACAACAATAGCTTCATTGTCTTAAAAAATCCCAACCATAACAATAGGCAAAGTTCGGAAAGATTGAGAATTGAATTTTATAAAGTAAGATTTTATTTTCCTCGCTAAAATTCTTTTGCTTATGCTTCAGTTTTTATTTTCCCTCCAGTCAACTTTCGCAGTACAGACGCTTTGCTATTACGTTCCATTACGGCCCGGCAAAAGCGACAGAAGTTTCATTGAAAAGCAAATTATCGCCGTGTTTACGTACCATGAATTCACGGTCGACTGGAGCCTAGTCCTTCATGCGTACTCGGGTAATGGACGTCTGGGCGTTAACGTTTGCGGTATTCTTGTTACTACGTGTGCCACTTCGGACATCATGTTAAAACAGGCTATTATTATTTTGTATCTTGTAAACAGGCTATTTTTCTGGTTTTTGTCATTGTTCATGTCTTTCGGATTAGATTTTTTGTTTTTATTCTGTTGGCTATCGTGGTAAATTCTCTAGGGTAATAAAGGGGATAAATGATTTCATAAGTTTGTCCAAATATTTTTTTTCTTCGTAAACCTTGCAACGTCATGATAAATGCAATGTTTCTTATTCCAATCATAATTTTATGTCGCATCTCCGCCACTGGAAATTGTCGTTTCTAGTACTGCCCCTTATAAATATGCTATACATTTCTGCAACGGACAAAGATAGAAGCTGAATCCTTGTAAATCTATGCCAGATTTTTCTTCATTCTTTAGACTCACTAAAGCGTTGAAAAAACTTCTAGCAAAATGTGCAAAGGCCTGTACGGAAACGAGGAACCACAGGAAACGACTCAGTTCAGGCATAGGGAGCAGAAGAGTTCTTTCAGAATGAATAAATAAAAAACTTCTGACCTCTTTGAATTACATTGTTGCGTGAACTCTCTCGGTAAAAAAGCTCATTTCCGACATTTGCGCCCGTCTAACCGTCCGCCGTTATTTTGAAGCATATTGATCGCTAAAACGGGGCAAAAAAGAAGGTTTCGAAAAAAGAATATTTTCATGTTGAAATCAGCATATCACTTAGAATTGATCTAGCAAATAAAAAAAATGTGTCATATGCACTTTAAGAAAAGCGGTGTTTTAAGTTAAATAATGTTTATGATTATTTGCACAAAATTAACATGAATTTTTGAAATTCGCGTTGATAACAGGCATCGTTAATATAATTTCCTATAATAGGTTAAGCGACTTCAGGACACGGAAATCAAACGAATTTAGGATATAGATATACATGATAGATATTGATAGATAGACTTTTCATTTGGTAAAGTAGGTTGAACGAGGTAGCAAATGCTGATATGGGCATGGTCAAACATAGGAGAAAATATTAAAAAAAGGGTAAGATATGTGACTAAAAGCCGTGCTAAAAGCTTATAAATACAATAATATATATGAATAGTTAAGTGAAATAAAAAGGTATTTACAGTTGAAACCTTATGTAAATAATAAAGTGATTAAAAGTATAGGAATTCGTCATAATTGTTGTTTGTAACTTTTGAGTTTGAGCCAAACGACTTCAGGAAACGGATATACAGATTTAGGATATGGAAAACCACTAGTATGTACCGTCCTCAGTTGTTTGGGTTCAGTGTGACTCAAGTAGGGAAAAGCGTTTTTGCTTTATTTGGCTAATCGATCTATCAACGTATACAACCAACATTAAAGTCTGATCTTTTGAATTGTTGTTGAGTGATTTGGCTGAGATCGTTCGTAACTCAATTGCAGGTTTAATCATTATTAGCTGAAACAGCAAACCAATATTCCACAGTTCGTTTCAGCCTACCCAAGCGAATAGATTTTTCCTAATCAGAAGCTCGATTAAATTAGCCAACCAACACGGTCTATCGCAAAATCACGTCCTAAAACCTATCTACTATTTTGACTGAAAAAATATTTGGAAGAGTACTTATCTACTATTAAATAACGGAAACCAACCAAATGGAGTTGATGTTGAAGTG
>JAHPZR010009839.1:0-17500 GCA_019787425.1 Platygyra sinensis
GCAAGAAAAGAACCAGCAAGCTGCAGCAAACATAAAACGCTAAGCTCCTCGACTATCCTAACAGTTGACTACAACTATCAGAAGGCGGGTTAAAGTACGACAAATTAAGCTGTAAAATACCTCGTGATAACACGTCTATAATTAGCGGCAAGACTTCAAATTCCGAAAAATGACAATAACAATAAACTCATGAATATGAGCAAGTAGTTCCTGTAAATCTCGTCGGTAAGGAATGTTCTATGGTATGTTTATAGATTCAAGGTAACGAACTTCCTAAAAGCGGAATATCGAAGCTCCCATTGTACAATGGTAAAGCACTGGGAAAGGAAAAATAAATCTCAAGCTTGATAATTACCTGGGTCCCAGAAGGATAGAAAACAGCTGAGTTTACATAACACCTTGCGCCACACGTTGGAACAGGTTGGAAGGTCTTGGACAACCTCGTTCCCAGGGTCTCTCATCTTACCGCCTCCTAGGGGGCGGTAAGATGAGAGATCCTGGGAACGAGGTTGGGTCTTCGAAGGTTGTTGTTGAAGGATACTATGCAAAAAACGGTAGACAGATCCCCACGGCGAAGAGAAGAAAAAAATTAAATAAAACAACAATGAAATTAAAACAAGTACAATATAATTGTTTTAATTTCATTGCTGTTTTATTTAATTTTTTTCTTCTCTTCGCCGTGGGGATGAGTCTACCGTTTTTTTGCCAGGAGGCTCCTGTTTTTGCCAGTGATGGGCTCCTGTTTTTGCATAGTATCTTTTGATTTTAACTGATCCAGGTCTCCAAAGATCCGGCACCCTTTTGCATTGGTTTGTCGTTGTGGTCTTGCCGATATTAGAAGTCTTGGAAGGATGACATTGGATAGGGCCTCGCTGGCTTCCAATTTCCAATTCATGTAAAATCATGTGTTTGTTCCCGGTAATCCAGTCCCCCTGGTAGCCTCCCACGCAGACGGTCAAACGCTCCGGGCTTGACAAGCCTATAAGAACGTCTGCCCTGTGTGGGAGGCTAGTCCCCCTGGCAGACTTGGGAAGTATTTTTCGTCGCGGAAACGCGGAAGTCCTACATTTCGCCATTGAAAAACTAGTTGGATATATTTGGATTTAGTATCACCCAACTAATTGAACCTTATTTTGACTACTGCTCACCCCTGTGGGATACATGTGGTAAGCAACTGAAAGATAAATTACAAAAAATTCAGAATCGTGCAGGAAGGGTTATTACAGGCTCTTCATATGATGTTAGGTCTATAGATGTGTTGAATAACTTGAAATGGAAAACCCTTGAAACCAGGCGCTTCTATGTATAAAGTCCTCAATGATCTATCTGCCCCCCAACTGAGTAACTCCTTTGTAAAACTCAATGCTACCAATATAAATTACAATCTTAGGAATATGGAGACTGATCTAGCACTTCCAAGGCCATACACAAATTTTCTGAAGCGCAGCTTTAGATATAGTAGTGCAATGCTCTGGAAAAATCTTTCCTATGAGACAAAGACCGCACAATCGCTTGCGGATTTCAAACACAAACTTGCCTCCTCGCCTTCCGTGCCTTCTACTGTTTTTGAAAAGTCTGACGCGTACAAGCAGCTCATTTGCATAATGCAGCGCGTGCACTTTCGAATCCGTATCGGTGTTTTCAATTGTCAAGATAAAGATTTCGTTTCTTTGATATTGTGGTAAAAAAACAAATCGAAAGTGGTTTAGCGTGGTATATAGTCTTATCGATATTTCCCGCCAAATGGTTAGCGAAGAATATCCCCTTATTCCGACTTTCTGCGCTTGTTATCCATGAATTGCTGAAAGATCTGCACAAAATAGTTAGCTGGACTGCAAAATAGAATATTTAAGCTGTGACATCGGGAATAACTTATGCAAACATTTCAAACTCGCCAAATTCTTCCCATTATCAAGACCAGGAGCCCATCTGTCAAGACTAAATTTTCCCGCGAAAATTCTATTTTTAACGTCACGCTGCAAAAACAAACTGGATCCTCAGTTCGCTGCCTTTTTTGTTTTTATGTAGAGCAAACTGCAAGTTAGCAGTGAGCGAAGCTTCACCCGAGATTTAATTTTGGGACTACTGCATACGTCTTGTTTACATTAATTTTCTCGTTTTCGGAAGGCGTGACGCGTTACAGATTAATAGGTTAGACGACTGGGCCGCAATTTCGATGTCACTTGAAGGTTTCTCCATGGTTTTGAAAACATTAACTGTTCTTTCGGATTAGAAAAATCATCTAGCAGTGTGTCAAAGTTAGATAAGAAAGGCAGGAATTCGGAATTTTTAAATAAGTTTAAAGCTACAATTCGAAAATTAGACCTAGTTGGGATGATGGAAGATAATTGTATAAGCATCCTAAAGAGCGATTGAGGATTTTACTCATGGATTGATACACTTGGTCTGACCGATGATTTTTTTTGGACTTTGCGAGACCAATTACTCCGATTTGCCTGTAGATACCAATTTTAACTAAACTGGATATTGATATCAGTGTAAAAGAGTATCAGAAAGTCTTTTTGTGGAAACAAACTGCCCCACTTTTGAAAAACGACTCCCTGAAAATGGCTAAAATTTAGGTCACGCTCCTTAAAGGGGCTCAGTCACGTTTGAAAAGCTTAGCACAACTTTTCAAATTCGTTGTTTGCAATCCGCGTCAATCTTCTCCATCCTTAACCATCCTTGTTCCCATAGGCGTACGAGCCGGGGGGGCGAGGGGGGGCTGCAGCCCCCCCAGTTACAAAAATTTTTGACATTTTTCGGGCAAAACGCTGATGATTCGGGCAAAAGTACTGGGGAGAAAACTCTCTGAAGGGCTGTCAAAGCCAGACTTGAAGGCTACTTTCTCCGACGTTTGCCTCAAGACGGAGTTAAGGTCAAATGATCTAAGGATCCAGGTAATTTTTTTGGAAAAGCCAAGTATCGTTAAGAAGTGTATCGTAGAAATCCACGGGATGGATATTACTTCCATGAACAAAAGAATGTCAGAATCAAACAAACGAAGACCTAGACTTTTTTGTGGAGGCTCTGAAAAGAGTCGTTTTAATGGCTCCAGAAAGAGTTGTTTTAAAATTTTTTTGAACTTCACGTACGAGAAAGAATTAACTGTTTCTTTTATAAGTTTTTGATTTCACTAGGCAATCGATCGACGTCATAGAGTATGCGAGGTTTCAAAATAACCACAGTTTGAATCCCGACCTCTCGAACCCTCATTTTTTCGAATCACCCGTTAACTCGAAACGTAAGTCGTTTCCCTCTCCTCAGTCGAACACTGTAATTTAGTTACCCCAGATTTCTCGAAATATCCGATTTTTCGAACTAATTTTCGTTTCCTTTGGAGGTTCCAAAAATCGGGATTGAACTGTAATTTTGGAATGAAAATACGTTCATTAGACGTCAGAAATGTGAAAGTTTTTGTTTTTACTGTGGTTTGAGAGCGTTTGTACAACACATGCTTTAGGGCATTGTGTAACTTTTTCGGGCAATAAGGTCACCGCCCCCCCAGGTCTAACGGTGCCCGTACGCCTATGCTTGTTCCTTTATGGTTTATTATCGTCTCTTTCATGTTTTTCTATCTTTACAAAGTGTTATTTTTAGGTTTCCTTCAATTTAACGGTTATTTTTTTCGATGTTCAAAATAACTCAAGATGCCGTGACTGAGCCCCTTTAACGATTTGGCGATGATATTTGGCACCTCGTGAAAACCGTAGAATTAAAGTGAAAAAATTCGAATATATATCAGTCAACTAATAAGGGGCCAAATATTATCGCACGAAAATAAGAGTTTCTGGAATATGTACGAAGTATCTTTTAGGCTCACCTAAAGTTGGCCGAAATTTCGGCCATTTTACACCGCTTGAGAAGCCAAAATCATGATGAGGTAATATCTCGAAGAAAAACGAACCCCTACCTCGGCAAATGTCATGGTTGTTAATCTTTTCGGATAGCTTTTATACTGTGAAAAGATGAAGGTAAACGGCCGACCTCGATCTTTTGGTTCTGCCCGGTTTTCTCTGACAATGACACTTAACGATGTTTTCCTCTTACTAGCTCCGTTATTTTTGTTAAATTATTTTTTGCTTAATTTATTTCTACTTTTGCAAAAAAAGTTGGGGGAGGGTGTTAAAGCCCCTCCCTCTGCGCGGTCCCTGAGCGAACATGCTGACCTATCCTTTTTATTGTTTCTTTTTTTTTCAGAAACAGTGCTTGCTAGAGACAAGAGACTATCAAGTTAGTCTCTTGCTAGAGAACATTCGGGGAAAGTTTCCGAAAAAAATGTTGGTAACTTTTATTTCTGAGGAATCACCTTCGGTCTCAGAGGACTTCCACGTATTATATTTCATATTGAAAAAAGGTGAAAAGATGTGCTGGCTTTCCTCTTTTGCCCAGTAAAATGGGATTACTGATGGAGCCCAAAAGGCTGATTCTGTATTAGGGCCGATTTACACGGTGCGACTTTGTCACACGCGACAAGTTTACGAAAGCCCTACGACATGAATTATTTCGTGTAAATCAAACCTACAACTCGCTTACGACTGTTGTCTATGTCAAAAAAAATTGTCGTAGGATTTTAAAACATGTTTTAAAACATTGCGACAATCGCAGCCGAACTCTATAGAACATACGTATTTTGTGACAAATTTCTACTGAGAAGTTTTCGTGCGTCAAAATGGCGGACGAGGTTGCTTTTTACTGGTTCACAAGAAATCGTTTCTCGAAAAGTACGGAACGAATTAAAGCGGAAAACATCTCGTTAGAAAGTTTTTTCAAAGCGCAGGACAGCTAAAATATTTCTTTACGTTTGTTTTGCACCATAAATCCCTGTGCAAACTTTTGCATATTTAACTTTGTAAGTGAAAATGTCGTATGCGTGTAAATGGTCCCAAGTCATATCGTAGGCCTGTCGCAAGCTTGGCGCATGCGCCAAAGTCGTACCGTGTAAATCGGTCCTTAGTTGTCATTTAGTCATAAAGGCCTTCTTTAAAGTAGGCACTGCTGGATGGTATTGACTTGTAGGACAAACGATGGAATTTTATGTAAGTTTTCCCCTCTGTCAAAGAGCAGTTTTCCTTTCTTTAAATTTCATTTCGAAGTGGACTTATTTACCAGATCTAATCTGGATAGCTTCTCAAGTGTACAGGTGGTTTAAATTTTCTAATATTACATACAAAAGGTATCTTCGTAGAGTTAGTTTGGAGCAACCTAATCCACCGTAAGAAAAAAGATGGCGGCTGTACATTTTACCACAATACCTTGCGAACCAAACTAAGCCCACTGGGCATATAGAAAGGTCTGGTTTAACGGGAGTCGTTCCTATACTAACAGCATTGCTCTTGTCGAGTTTGAGCGACTTACAATTTTTCTTTGTGTTTTTATACGCTCTTTTAGAGTTTTCGTACGCAAAGCATCATAGGTAAATGTACCAGTTGCCATCTTTTTCTTTACGGTGGATTGCCTCAGATTTGGTGACGCCTTTACTGTCTACTGGTGGGTGGCAGAAAGAACGAGATACATGCATTTGTACCAAAACGTTACTATCGGTAGGCGCAAGTGTAAAGTGAAATAGTTTCTCTGCTCATGCTTCAGCTGCAATTTCAGTAATAGTTGGATGATGTCTGTTTGCCAGTTCAGTGAACACATCCATTTTCCTATATGCTTATGTTCCTCAAAGAGAACACTCCAGTGTTATATCTTTTCCACACGTGCGTCATTTTTTTGTGTGCGCTCTCACTTCAGATTTTTTCAACGGCGGTAATTAAAAGGTTGGCATAAGATATTGACATTTTGGTTCCCTTAGCAGGTCTGTGTATTTGAAGATAATTCTTTCCATTAAACTGGAAAGGAATTATCCTGTAATATGAGTCTTACAGCTTTAGCATAGAAATGGGTTGGAATTAAATAAGTGCACACTGTAGTAATGCCTTCTTCGTGTGGTGTGTTACGTCCATTAAAGCAAGCTAGGATTCGTTTCGCATGTAACAGTTACACATATTTTTAAGTTTCCTTTTAGCTTTTAGTGCTTAAATTACTTCGTTCTTGTTGTTTTTGTTTTGGTTAAATTTACTTTATGATTAGATTTGATGGGGCACGTTTCCCGGAAGACAGGAAGGTATATTTAACAATTATTCCATGAGCGCGTGTTGGATATTTACAGGTTAACGCACTCAGCGAGTGAATTATCGGGATTTATCTACACGAGTTCACTAACAATGAACGAGAAATTTCAATACCGCACGAGGCGGCCTCGTGCGGTATTGAACATGTTGAAAATTTCGAGTTCATTGCTAGTGAACGAGTACAGGTAAATCCCGATAATTCGCGAGCAATGAGTGCGTTAACATTTTTATTATTCAAATTGAATACACTGCAGACAAAAATCGTCAAACTTTGAGTCAGCCGAAGCCATGGTGTAATGACAGTGGTGTATTGAATTTAAACCACGGCTATTACACTACGAGAATGACGTCAAGGAGGTTGTTCCGTCACAACCCAGTGTCACGTGCTACAAATCAACAAGAGACTCGTCTCTTGAAATCAACCAATCAGAAAATCAGAATTTGTACAGTGTATGAAATTTGAATAATAAATAGTATTATTAAAAACTGGATCATTGGATAATGCAATTCGAGAGTTTTCATTGGCTTAGTGCAGCCATCATGGTATATGAGCCATTATTATTCGCTTGTTTTGCGTCAGTTAATTTAGCATAGTAGTCCATACAAAATCCTCGAATGTTTAAAGTTCATAAAAAAAAATAGCACTGCTGATTACGCAGTATAGGAATATATCTTCCAATACTTCGGAAGTGCCTTCCTTCTTCAGGGTGTAACACCCTTAAGAAGGAAGGCCGTGCCTTCCAAAGTATTGGAAAATATACTGAAATTATTCGAATAAATGCCCCCCTCGAAAAAACGCCGCAGGGACAAGCAAAAATATCATCAAACGCCCCCCTAAAATCAATTATCATTATGGACATTGCGGCGTTTATTCGAAGCAATTCTTTATGTACCTATCTTCCAAAAAAAAAAGACAGCATTCACTCTCAGTAAACTAGTCGTCGAATGTTATTCAGTTTAAAGTGGCTATACTTCATAGCTTTGCTGCTTAGCAAGGGTCAGCCGTGTAGCACCGGACTAGCTTCCCTAAAGTCAGAACTGGATATTATTCTCCACGGGCCAGAAACGAATCCTTTCGACGCTGAAGAATACACGTCTTGTGATGTTGAAGAAGCATGCCCGATTATTCAGCAAGTAGACTCGGACCACGAAGGAAACAGTGACATTGAAATAGACTGGAACTCTGAAACTTACTAGTCTAGCCATTACATAAAAAAGACATTGGACAGTTCAATTTCCTTATATAATCATATAAATCAAAGAGACATATAACTTATATTCTTAGTTTTTTTGGGCTTGATTGTATTGGCTAAACTGAGGTTTAAATGACACAATAAATTCACAGTAGTTGTTACAAGGTTTGCAATAAACGCCTCCCTCGAATAAACGCTGCATCTTACGGAGTATAACTAACTGTCGTGGGTCGTGGGTCGTGGGTCGTGGGTGAAAGTCGTGGGTGTGGGTAAAAGTCGTGGGTAAAAAAAAAAATAAAATAATAAAATAATAAAATAAAAAATAGTGAAAAACACCAGTTGCCTATGTCCGCATTTGCGAATTGCATTTTAATGACGATTAAAACAAACGAGTGGTATGACGAGAAAAAAAGAAAGAACATAAAGGCAGAAGCCGACACAACGTGGAATGTTTTTTCTCGACGGTGTACTATACTGGTATGACACGCAAACTTCAAACACACCTCAATGGGCAATCCCGCTGACACCTATCCAGTATTGCAGGCTCAAGTCTGGCTTTACCCCTCCCTAGTTATTTTCGCAGCACACCCGTCTCCCCAGCGCTATTCTGGCTTTTCACGGGCTTTCCCGACCACTGTTCCTGCTCATCCAAAATAAACTCCTCAATTTAACTGACAGTAATGGTAATCAGCAATGATTAAAATGAGGCGTTTGTATAAATGATGTTGCTTTATTGAAGTATATTAGTCAAGTGTATAAATTGGCAACCGATAAATTGACAGCCGCTATCGACTCCTGCTCACTCCCAGAATTTCCCAGTCCCGTGAATTCCTGGACGCAGCCTCCTTTCCAGGGCCTTTTCTCTGGCTTAGGGAAAAGGCCCTGGGAACGAGGCTCTCCTTCGATGTATTACGTGCCGTGACGTCGTTGCGTGACCACATTCCGTGTAGCGCGATATGACAACGGGCAAATGTCGCAATGAAACACTCATTGTTCTCTCGTGCGGCGCGCATACCGTCACGTATTGGTATTCGATCTTTTCGCTTATTGTTTCTAGTGCGATCACTGCTTTTTATTCGTTTTATAATCTCAATCTGTCTCCTTAAATAGCTTCTGGAAGCGAAGACAGCGACGGTGTTGTAAGAGAACCTACGTAAGCGTGGTTCGAGGAGGCGAGAATTCTCCTCTCAGTAACACATGGTGGAGAAAATTTCAGGAATACGGCGAGGATGAAGCAATCGCCGTTGCCATACGAAATTCATTAGAGGAGCGACAGTACAACAAAAGGAGTACGAAGAAGAAACATAGGCACGCAAGGCGTGCAAGAGTTATTTTTTTGTGAACTGAAAGGTTTCACAGATAGCAGAATTAAATCGATGACATGTAAAATGTTTTACTAAACAAACTACAGTAACCTGACACGTCTCCTTATCTTATTTTCTAACAGGCAATTTGATTCATTCTTTGATTCAACCCACACTGTGATTGGTGTGAAATGTGCACATGCATAACTCCCGATCACCCACCGATCTCATAGCCCTGTCAACCCCAAGGGGAATTTTTGCTCAAAAATACTCAAGCCGTTTGGAGAACTTTTCGCATTTTATACGAGTCGTAAGTTTATTCTTTTTACAAAACAACACTACTTCACCGAAAATAGAAAGAAAGAGAAAAAAAAAAACTTTCTGATATATTGACAGTCTGATTTTGCACTTTAACTTGACGCCACACAGTCTTCAAAAAAATATCGAACTGAAATGAATGTCATCAAATAAAGCTATAAACTGCCACTGCAGAGACGTAAAAACAGTTTATAAATGAAAGCTTCTTTTTTGTGTAATATCCTGGAAACAATAGCCGACAATTTGTAAGCTCCAGTTGAATTTATTCCCATATCAAAAATAGAAGTGTCAAGTTACCATTTATAACTAAAAGTAGCAAACATCTCGTGCGACCAATTTTCTCCGACACGAAAAACAAAAGTGTCAAGTTACCGTTTGTAACTAAAAATAGCAAGCATCTCGTGGGAACAGGTGCTGACGATTTGTTAGCTCTAATTGAATCTACTCCCTTGTGAAAAGCAAAAGTGTCAAATTACCGTTTGTAAGTGAAAAATAAAAATATCTCTCTATATTTGCATGCAACAAGAACAAAACAATCGTTACCTGTACTTATTGTAAACGTTCGAACTATTTCAAAATCAAAATAGTCTCGTCTCCCCTAAAACACTTCCTAAGAACTAGAAGCAACGATGCGTGACGTCTAATTGAATTTACTCCTTGTGAAAAACAAAAATATCAAGTTACCTTTGTAACTAAAAATAACATCTCGAACATTTGCATACAACTAGCTCACGCACTGTTTCAAACCTCAAGGCTCATCTCGTCCATAACTAAAATCCTCAACCTAACCCACCGAAAATGCCGAAGTAAACCCAATATATGAATACTTCCTCCTGTTTTATAGAAGAATAAATATTGCCGTTCTGAACTGTATCGGGATCAAATCTTCTCATACACCATTTACTTTTAAAACAAGAAATTTGATTGGCTGTTTATAGTAGGCCCGATCTGATTGGTGTGACATACATACATCTCTCACTCACTCACTCAATCACTCACTCACTGATCCATTGACCCGTACACAACATACTTGACGCGCCGACTAAGAGGTATTTTTTTACAAAAAAATAACTCAAAAATGAATAACGCTCCTCACTAAAACCATTCACATGCTCCCAAGATGCCCACACGTTCACGCAACAACCATCCACCGCAACACCAACGCCTGTAATTCAGCTGCAAACACAACTGATGTGCCAGATAATGATCAGTCTCAACTCAATCAGATTTCTGCGGGATGCTCAGTTTACTCGCCGCAACCATTTCGTGTACAAGCTAGTAGTACTCATCATTTCGTGCCCGCGCATGACTTGCAGCAGGTCGGCACAGTACTGATGAGAGATCCCGCACATCATTTGTCCGATCCAGGCCCCTCGAATCAATTTCTATACGATGCAAGTCATTTTCAGCTGCAACAGCAACACTTCTCGTCCACTTCGACTACCCCTCAGCCCCCTGCAGCGGCTACACCCATTACAAACATCTGTCATCAACCTCTTTCACATCGACAACCAGCAGGAACCAATCCACATTATGGATTCCGCGCCCCGTATGTGTCTCGGCAAGCAACGCAGCAAGTTGGCATTTGGCTATTCTCCTTATAGGTACGAACTGATCGAATTGCCTTCCAAAGTCAAAAAGTGTTGGCTGTGGCTTGGAATTTTCTGAAAAGTTTCGGCAACCTCCGCATAACATTGTGGTCAAACATGTAGACCGTAGACTCGTAAGAAGGGATGAGCAAACAGGCCAATCTCACTATAGCGCTGATTTCAGTAACACTTACTATCATTTAGACGGTAATCATATAGCCCGTAAAAATCCAGTGTTCGACGGTAATGTTTATCTTTCCATTTCCAATTATCAAGCCCTTGATGCTGGACAGCATCATGTCATCGGCACTTCCAACGTCAACATAGTTTTGGTTTGATGTCTTTTATTAACTACCGAGACGGACTAAACTTCGTTAACGTTCTGTCATCGCTTGGATAAACTTGAAAATATATAATGTTAGCTATGTTTTGTTAGTTTCATTTCCTAATCTGTCAATAAAGCAGCAACATTTACACAAACGCGCCATTTTTATCACTGTTGATCCACCATTACTATCAGTAAAATTGAGGAGTTTATTTTGGATGAGCAGCAACAGTTAGCTGTACTCCAAGTAGTCGCTAAAGCCCGTAAAAGGCCAGGGGCCCGTTTGTCGAAACACCCGGTAACTTAACGGGCCCGATATCGTACTTTGAAATCAAAATGTCAAGAAAAGTAGGGTGTATTCTGACTTCTAATGAAGTCCATTATGTTTCTTTAGCTGATAACTTTACTGTACAATATTCAAACCTTTTGAAACTCTCACTTTTTTTTTTGGAAGCTTCGAGAAACGGGCCCCAGGTCCCGGATTATTCGAAAGCCGATTAAAATAACCCAAGGTTAGCGGTTATTCCGCGATTAAATTTCTTATTCCCGGGATTACTAATTGGGGGATAAAATGTTGCTCCTGAAAACAGATTTAATCTTCGATTAAGCTCAGATTAAGCCGGTAAAACCGGTCTGTGGTGGGAGAAAATCGTGTGCACTAGGGGAGGGAAAGGATAATTTTGACAACTCCTACAATTTTGATACGAACTTGTTGTTAGTTAAATAAGATTGAAAAAGAAAGCCCAATTTTTATATCTCAAGTCATTTTGCTTTCTATAAGAACCAATAAAAATGCTTAAATTAAAATTAGAGTTAGAATAAAAAAAAGTCTTTGCAAGATAAACGCTGGGCAAAGCTTACTGAATGATGCATCAGTGAGCTCTTGAAAACGCTTACCGGTCTAATTTTTAGCCTTACTTCTATGTACATTTAGAAATTAAATTCGGACAGGCTAATATAATACGTTTGGCTAAAGGAAAATACTAGAAAAGAGGAAGTCATAAACTAAGTAATGAAGCAAAAGCGGAAATTTATTATCTTATTTCTGTCCAATGAGATAAACAACTTTTTGAAGAACAAGCAAGGTCGAAAATAAACGAAACTCTGACAATATTTTGTCCATTAAATACTCGCCTTTAACAAGCCAGAAAAGCCTTAAATTCCACCACCGATCTTTCCTTTTACATTATAGCGGCTAGCAGGGCCGTAGCCAGAAAAAAATTTTGACTGAGGCAATGTCTATGAATAACTTATGACTGAGGCAATCAGTCCATGGTTAAGTTCTCTTCCTAGGTATTAGGTACTATAAACAACAAAAGCCAAAGAAATGACCGAGGCAAGTGCCTCGGTTGGCCTGTTACTAGCTACGGCGCTGCCGCTAGTAAACGACAACTTTTACATCTGAGAGCCAAAATGTTGAAATTTCTTGCTCTGTCTTAGTCGTGTAAAACATTTTGCGGATCCCCGAAAAGCGGTCTGTCCGTGCTGTAAAAATTCGAAAAAGCGCGGGGAAAAACGGACGCGGAATGGCTCGTCCGTCAGGGAATAGTAAAATCCAATCTGGAAAAGTCGTCAGGTAGGCTCAGGGTAGGCTGAATTGTGTGTTTGAAGTTTGCGTGTCATACCAGTATAGTACACCGTCGAAAAAAAAAACATTCTACGTTGTGTCGGCTTCTGCCTTTATGTTCTTTCTTTTTTTTTCTCGTCATACCACTCATTTGTTTTCATCATCATTAAAATGCAATTCGTAAATGCGGACATAGGCAACTGGTGTTTTTCAGTATTTTTAATTTATTTATATTTTTTATTTTATTTTTCATTTTATTTTTTACCCACGACTTTTACCCACACCCACGACCCACGACCCACGACAGTTAGTCATACTCAATTTTAAGTGCCAAAAATTTAAGGTAATTCCCCTGAAATAAAACTGACAATAGATTTTCGTTCAAACTTTGCCCACTGAATATTTATCATATGAGAACTTCAATTTCCAAATAAAAAAGGGGGTGTGCCCATACTCATTAAGGAGCACTGGGGCATTGAAAATGACCCATTTTGACATTATTTAACGCTTATTACAAGAACTCATTCCCAGTAATAATTGTAAATTTTTGTGACCGAGACTCATGAGAACACGCATTAAACTGGAGTCAATGCGTTGTATCGGACACAAATAAACTTTTTAAGTTTGATTTATACAGAAAGCTGAAACCTTGATAAAAATTTCAACCAAATTTCTTGACATGGTTACCATAGGGCAAAATAGAAAAGACCACAGTTTACTTGCTATTTTCGCTATTTATTCAATTTTCAGCAATAGAAATCAGATCAGTCTCTCCTCCGAGGAGTTTTAATGCTGTAAAAATCAATGGGGTATGAATTTAGCTGTTCTCAACACCTATGGTCGCCTGTCTTCACAATTGTGTATCACGTTTCCATACTTTCTGAGAGGACAAATTGTGAATATATTGAATCAAGCTCTGATTTTTTTCAGGGTTCCTCATTCCGATTGCTTCAATTGGAAACAACTTTACAGATCATCTCCGTGTGATCGTTCTTTACTTTCATCACAACCGCAGTTCAAATATGAATTGTTTCATATAAGGTACTTTAAATCATTTCACTCCTCACCGGAAGACATGAACTCAATAAATTGACTTGGCTCCCAATGTGTGGCTTCGTACCTCAGTAAGTATAGCATCGCACCAGTATTTCGCAGAGGTCACAGGTTCGAATCTCGTTGTAGCCCTGATTTCTTCAAGATTCGTTTCCGATTGCTTAATTTGGAAAATTCACTGCGATGATCATTCTTATGTTCACTTTCATCTACAACCCCAGTTCAAAATATGAATTATTTCATACTATTGTACGAACTGTTTGTTTGAATTTCCACCGGGTTTTTATTTGGGTCACTGTTTGTAACCTCAGAATCATAAAATAAAGCCTTCACGTCATATAAGATTACAAAATGTTTTACAAACCAGCAAAGAAAGTCGCAGGAATTTCGGTAACGCGCGCATTATTTTTCAACCGTCGCTAGATAACTTCTCGCATTCCGGGTGGCTTTTTCCTTCGCCTGGTCGCCAACAACACGAGCACACGACAACGTAGAAATCGCCGAATAACTTTCCAGTAGGAATCAACTTTGATTTAAACAATTAACTTACCCAAACTCCAATAGATCTTTCATATACTCCCCTTGTCACTGCAACTTGCCCTGCTGCAGCTCAGTGACCTCGTCTGTTAGCTCCTGTCTTTTTATATTCTCCAACCCCCTGGTCGGCGTGGGCCGGTGGAGATTGGGCACTGGGGACCGATCAAAAAAAGAGTTTCCAGCACTTTCCAAGACGTAGATTTTGATGGGTTCTAATTACCACTCTTTATCAATTGATGCTGCAATCATGGTATCAAAAAACTGCCCTATTACTGGAGAACACGTTGGTATTATTTTCGTGACACAATAGGTTACCATAGCAACACTATGACCTGCTAAAAACACCCTTGATTTCAGCTTTAAGCGCTTATATTTCAAAAACGGCACGGTGAAATTTTTTCTTACTACAGAATTTTGATAAGCAGGATAAGATGCAACTTTTGGCAAAATTTTAAAACATACTGTACATGGGGTTCAGAGCCACCTTAAATTCTCGAAAATTTAAGATGGCTTTGAACCCCATGTACAGAATTTTTAAAACTTTGCCAAAAGTTGCATCTTATCCTGCTTATTAAAATTCTATGAAAAGAGAAGATTTCACCGTGCCGTTTTTGAAATATAAGCGCTTAAAGCCGAAATTAAGGGTGTTTTTAGCAGCTCATAGTGTTGCTATGGTAACCTTTTGTGTCACGAAAATAATACCAACGTGCTCACCAGTGATTGGGCATTTTTTTGATACCATGAATGTACCATCAATTGATAAAGAGTGGTTATAATGATACATCAAAATCTAAGTATTGGAATGTACTGGAAACTGTTTTGAGCCACCTTAACAATTATTAGACATAGGCGTGCAATAGTTATTTTTTGTGAATAACAAGTCCTTGGAGGTAGTGAATAATGCTTCTCAGTCGATAGTGTTACCAGTCAGGTCCATTAAAAGTGATTGTTCATTAAGCCTTCATGGTATTGATTGCAAGACTCTTGTTAAGTTTGTCATCGGTCATTGGTCGGTTTCGATCCATCTATTGTTAGTTGTTAGGAGTTCGTTTGTCGGTTTTGTTTTTGTCTTGGATAAGTCGTTTGTAAGGCACCTGTACTTGTGTACTTGACATCTGTTAAGAGGCTTTTGTTGTAAGTTAGTGTACCAGCTTTTCAGAGTCAGTCGTT
Source organism: Platygyra sinensis (assembly GCA_019787425.1). Classification (NCBI taxonomy): domain Eukaryota; kingdom Metazoa; phylum Cnidaria; class Anthozoa; order Scleractinia; family Merulinidae; genus Platygyra; species Platygyra sinensis. The sequence goes on from JAHPZR010009839.1 coordinate 15,176, forward strand.
GAATAGTTCCTACACTAAGTTCTCGCTGATTTGAAGTGGTTTTTGATTCCAAAGGTGCCAACAGAATAAGAACGTGCTGTTCCGTGACTCGACCTGTCAGATGTGATTATCTCATAATTAGATAATTTTTGGTTATCCGTGAAATGATAATAAGTGTTTTGAAAACAATCTTTTTTCTTCCATTTTCTTCGTAGATATTTAGAAAAAAACACATCGCCCTTACGTTTTCGAGAAAACAAGGGGATCATATTGTATAACTTAAGGAGGAAAACAAAAGTATCATGTTACAAACGTTCCCGTGAAAAGTAAGATTGTCGAGAAATTTAGAAAACACTCGCCTGCGGCTCGTGTTTTCTACATTTCCCTCGTGTTCTCAAATGACCATCGTGTTTTATCACAGTGTAATACACGGCTTAGGCTTCTTTATTTGTTAACGAAAGTTGCATGATTTTGCCTTCGAAACACTGTTAGTGGGTCCTGTACGGGTCCGCAAATGATCCTAGTAACTCCGGTCAGGTGCCCGTAACCTCGACATTTTATTTTCCCATCTGATCCTATATTTTATGCAATGAACTAAAGCGAAATTTTTTCCCATGGAAGTAAAAAAAAAAAAATGTTATATGCTAATTTTTGCAAGGACCACTGTGACAAAACAGAAGTGCTGGATCCACTCGCTGCAGATGATCAGCTACAAGTTGAATAATTCAAAAAAATTAGCAAGGCTGATAACATAATATACGATACCGTAATTGTTTGAATAAAAGCTGCGGCGTTTATTAAGGTTATTCCTCACAATTGCACTGCGCATCCTTTCTGCGCATAATTTATGGCGTCATTTAGCGCGCTCTCGTGCACATGCACACTGAAAACATGGCGGATTTGCCTTGATATTGAGCTCTTTCATTTGAAAAATGGCTATAGCTCACCAACGAGCACGGGCACCCCAATTTTTTTTTCAGTCATTGTAATCAACTTATCATAAACTTTGCTTGAGGAAAGACTGATCTTATTTCTATTGCTGAAAATTGAATAAATAGCGAAAATAGCAAGTAAACTGTGGTCTTTTCTATTTTGCCCTATGGTAACCATGTCAAGAAATTTGGTTGAAATTTTAATCAAGGTTTCAGCTTTCTGTATAAATCAAACTTAAAAAGTTTATTTGTGTCCGATACAACGCATTGACTCCAGTTTAATGCGTGTTCTCATGAGTCTCGGTCACAAAAATTTACAATTATTACTGGGAATGAGTTCTTGTAATAAGCGTTAAATAATGTCAAAATGGGTCATTTTCAATGCCCCAGTGCTCCTTAATGAGTATGGGCACACCCCCTTTTTTATTTCGAAATTGAAGTTCTCATATGATAAATATTCAGTGGGCAAAGTTTGAACGAAAATCTATTGTCAGTTTTATTTCAGGGGAATTACGTTAAATTTTTGGCACTTAAAATTGAGTATGACTAACTGTCGTGGGTCGTGGGTCGTGGGTCGTGGGTGTGGGTAAAAGTCGTGGGTAAAAAATAAAATGAAAAATAAAATAAAAAATATAAATAAATTAAAAATACTGAAAAACACCAGTTGCCTATGTCCGCATTTACGAATTGCATTTTAATGATGATGAAAACAAATGAGTGGTATGACGAGAAAAAAAAAGAAAGAACATAAAGGCAGAAGCCGACACAACGTAGAATGTTTTTTTTTTCGACGGTGTACTATACTGGTATGACACGCAAACTTCAAACACACAATTCAGCCTACCCTGAGCCTACCTGACGACTTTTCCAGATTGGATTTTACTATTCCCTGACGGACGAGCCATTCCGCGTCCGTTTTTCCCCGCGCTTTTTCGAATTTTTACAGCACGGACAGACCGCTTTTCGGGGATCCGCAAAATGTTTTACGCGACTAAGACAGAGCAAGAAATTTCAACATTTTGGCTCTCAGATGTAAAAGTTGTCGTTTACTAGCGGCAGCGCCGTAGCTAGTAACAGGCCAACCGAGGCACTTGCCTCGGTCATTTCTTTGGCTTTTGTTGTTTATAGTACCTAATACCTAGGAAGAGAACTTAACCATGGACTGATTGCCTCAGTCATAAGTTATTCATAGACATTGCCTCAGTCAAAATTTTTTTCTGGTTACGGCCCTGCTAGCCGCTATAATGTAAAAGGAAAGATCGGTGGTGGAATTTAAGGCTTTTCTGGCTTGTTAAAGGCGAGTATTTAATGGACAAAATATTGTCAGAGTTTCGTTTATTTTCGACCTTGCTTGTTCTTCAAAAAGTTGTTTATCTCATTGGACAGAAATAAGATAATAAATTTCCGCTTTTGC
>JAHPZR010009839.1:22500-48901 GCA_019787425.1 Platygyra sinensis
GTTGGCTGTGGCTTGGAATTTTCTGAAAAGTTTCGGCAACCTCCGCATAACATTGTGGTCAAACATGTAGACCGTAGACTCGTAAGAAGGGATGAGCAAACAGGCCAATCTCACTATAGCGCTGATTTCAGTAACACTTACTATCATTTAGACTGTAATCATATAGCCCGTAAAAATCCAGTGTTCGACGGTAATGTTTATCTTTCCATTTCCAATTATCAAGCCCTTGATGCTGGACAGCATCATGTCATCGGCACTTAGTCCAACGTCAACATAGTTTTGGTTTGATGTCTTTTATTAACTACCGAGACGGACTAAACTTCGTTAACGTTCTGTCATCGCTTGGATAAACTTGAAAATATATAATGTTAGCTATGTTTTGTTAGTTTCATTTCCTAATCTGTCAATAAAGCAGCAACATTTACACAAACGCGCCATTTTTATCACTGTTGATCCACCATTACTGTCAGTGAAATTGAGGAGTTTATTTTGGATGAGCAGCAACAGTTAGCTGTACTCCAAGTAGTCGCTAAAGCCCGTAAAAGGCCAGGGGTCCGTTTTTCGAAACACCCGGTAACTTAACGGGCCCGATATCGTACTTTGAAATCAAAATGTCAAGAAAAGTAGGGTGTATTCTGACTTCTAATGAAGTCCATTATGTTTCTTTAGCTGATAACTTTACTTTACAATATTCAAACCTTTTAAAACTCTCATCTTTTTTTTTGGAAGCTTCGAGAAACGGGCCCCAGGTCCCGGGTTATTCGAAAGCCGATTAAAATAACCCAAGGTTAGCGGTTATTCCGCGATTAAATTTCTTATTCCCGGGATTACTAATTGGGGGATAAAATGTTGTTCCTGAAAACAGATTTAATCTTCGATTAAGCTCAGATTAAGCCGGTAAAACCGGTCTGTGGTGGGAGAAAATCGTGTGCACTAGGGGAGGGAAAGGATAATTTTGACAACTCCTACAATTTTGATACGAACTTGTTGTTAGTTAAATAAGATTGAAAAAGAAAGCCCAATTTTCATATCTCAAGTCATTTTGCTTTCTATAAGAACCAATAAAAATGCTTAAATTAAAATTAGAGTTAGAATAAAAAAAAGTCTTTGCAAGATAAACGCTGGGCAAAGCTTACTGAATGATGCATCAGTGAGCTCTTGAAAACGCTTACCGGTCTAATTTTTAGCCTTACTTCTATGTACATTTAGAAATTAAGAATAGCCTCGATCCATTCGGACAGGCTAATGAATACGTTTGGCTAAAGGAAAATACTAGAAAAGAGGAAGTCATAAACTAAGTAATGAAGCAAAAGCGGAAATTTATTATCTTATTTCTGTCCAATGAGATAAACAACTTTTTGAAGAACAAGCAACGTCGAAAATAAACGAAACTCTGACAATATTTTGTCCATTAAATACTCGCCTTTAACAAGCCAGAAAAGCCTTAAATTCCACCACCGATCTTTTCTTTTACATTATAGCGGCTAGCAGGGCCGTAGCCAGAAAAAAATTTTGACTGAGGCAATGTCTATGAATAACTTATGACTGAGGCAATAAGTCCATGGTTAAGTTCTCTTCCTAGGTATTAGGTACTATAAACAACAAAAGCCAAAGAAATGACCGAGGCAAGTGCCTCGGTTGGCCTGTTACTAGCTACGGCGCTGCCGCTAGTAAACGACAACTTTTACATCTGGGAGCCAAAATGTTGAAATTTCTTGCTCTGTCCTAGTCGTGTAAAACATTTTGCGGATCCCCGAAAAGCGGTCTGTCCGTGCTGTAAAAATTCGAAAAAGCGCGGGGAAAAACGGACGCGGAATGGCTCGTCCGTCAGGGAATAGTAAAATCCAATCTGGAAAAGTCGTCATGTAGGCTCAGGGTAGGCTGAATTGTGTGTTTGAAGTTTGCGTGTCATACCAGTATAGTACACCGTCGAAAAAAAAAACATTCTACGTTGTGTCGGCTTCTGCCTTTATGTTCTTTCTTTTTTTTTCTCGTCATACCACTCATTTGTTTTCATCATCATTAAAATGCAATTCGTAAATGCGGACATAGGCAACTGGTGTTTTTCAGTATTTTTAATTTATTTATATTTTTTATTTTATTTTTCATTTTATTTTTTACCCACGACTTTTACCCACACCCACGACCCACGACCCACGACAGTTAGTCATACTCAACACAAACGATCACTGCCAGGGATATGATTACACTGGAATGTTACAAGCCACTGGTATCCCGTGGAGATGTAGAACTAAAAGTTCTTCATCTTCACGGGATCCAAGGTCTGTTTTTAGTTGTAAAGAACGTCTGGCTCGTTATGCTACAACATACAACATACTGTATTATAATGGAAATAATAAAATAAAATTTATAATAAATTAATATTAGAATTTGGTATCTTTGTAAATATTATATGCTATAAAATTCGTTATACTCAGAATAAAAATTAGAGGATGAGTCTTATCCCCTTGAACAGGAGCCCGTGCCTTGAATAAGAATTCTATAATACAATGAAAAAGTCATTAACACGTAGTAGTAAGTGTTAACCACATAAACAGCAACATTAACACTGGCACCGGTACTTTTAACAAAAATTAAGAACCACAAAGTATGGTTTTCATTGGCAGCGAGTCTACCTGCAACATACAGTGTATCCTGTGTATTCCATAAACAGTTTCGATATTTAAGTTTTCAACATATAAAATTTATAGTAAAAAATATAAATACTAGAATTTGGTATCTTTGTAAATATGCTATAAAATTATTTCTGCCCACAATAAAATTAGAGCATTGGTCTTATCGCCTTGAATAATGATTCTATAATAAAATGAAAAAGAGCATTTACATATAGTGGTAGCGTTAAAAATTTAACTCTTATACCAACATAAACTATGTAGTCAACAATATAAACAGCAACACTGCCACTGGTACTTTTAACAAACATTAAGAACCACAAAGTGTGGTTTTCATTGGCAGGCAGACTATCTTCGCTCTAGGACATACTCGTCTGAGCAAAACTGCTAGGGTTTAAGTGTCGCTATCGTAAAACCACATATGAGATTCTGGAGTGTTGGCCTGTCTATTAACTTTTCAAAAAGGTAAATCGTTCAAAGACACTCGCCAGAACAAAACTTTAGAGGCTTACGTGCCGCTACCGCAAAACCACATAGGAGAGTTTCTGTTGGTCCTGTTTATTAACTTTTCAAAAAGGTAAATCGCTCAAAGACAAACTCGCCAGAACAAAACTTTAGAGGCTTACGTGCCACTACCGTAAAACCACATTGTGTTGGGCTGTTTATGACCTTTTCAAAAAGTAATACTAATGATTTGTCTGAAAAAAAAATTCGCGCAGAGGGTTTCACCTGAAAAAAAATTCCTGCACAAGCCGTGAGCGAAAAAAAAAAATTCGTGCAAGCTGAAAATTCCCCTCCCCCCCATCACTTTTCTAATGGTCCGCCCCTAAGCATTCGCTAGATCAAGCTATTTGAAGGAACAACCTGCTTTATTTCCACCTTTATAGTATTATACGTATTTCTAATGAAAGTAATGAAAGATATATCAAATTCCATTTGAATTCTAAGGTATAAAACTGTAAGAGTTAGTCAATACAAAAATACCTAATGTTATTTTTATGGACACTGTTTAAGAGGTACCCTTACCTTCCTGGTACATGACGTTGATCTCCTCAATAAGTGGCCACAAATATATTTGTATATTTGGTCTACCGGGTTCACACCAAAGACCGCATATATCATTGTTTTGGGAGACATTCTACAGAGAGAGTAAACATGACTTAAACACACAGGTAAACATAGGTCTGTAGGTAGGTGTAACTTGCTCGGTGAAGATGGCTAGAAACTGGCATCGTTCTTGTTTTAGAATGTTTATGGACCTCGTTTTCGTCTAAGTCCATGAACACGCAAAAAAGACTGAGGCCAGTATCTAGCCATCTTCACCGAGCAATCTTGGTCAATAAAGGATTTATTTAGTGGCTTTCAGTGGTAAGGTTATCTTGCGGGACACAGCGGCCAGTTTCGATGAGGCTTTTTCATCTTGTCCACCCAAGTTTCCAAATAAATTGTGTTGCTGCGTCGGTGGGGGAGTATTACAAGATAATTTGGCTTTATCAACTCGGTTGATAATGTGTAATTCCAGAAAATATCCATACCTCCCTCACTAAGGGATTTTCTCTAACCCCTCTGGAAAGTTCAATTAAGCTTCATACACGTCATACATTTTAAAAATTTTTTTGGCCTTATAGAACCCCCGATCCCCCAGGAAATTTCCAATCTCTTTTGTGAAGGGGTATGGATAAAATGAATAAGCCGCCGTAAAGCTGACGTTTCGAGCGTTAGTCCTTCGTCAGAGCGAATCAAGGAAATGTGGTTTCTTTGTGGCTTATAGACAGAAAGATAGAGCTAGGCTACTGGTACATGGTAACGTGAAAAACAACAGAATAAATTAGTTGAATAAAAAGTGTTCGTTCATATCGTGAGGGTTAAGTTAAGCCGGAGAGGGATGGAACTGCCTCATTCTTGGCGGATGTTCGTTGATTGCTAAATTAGGTGGTCACAGTTGTCCTTTCTTGAAACTCTTAAATATGGCGACACCGTACACCATCAGTATTTAAGGTAAGAGAGATGTTTTGAGTTTCGGCCTGAAACTGAACTCGGTTCCGTCACAGATATCTGATCATATCTCGGATTTTGCCATCGTCGGTTCTTTGCTGGTCTTTGAAGACAAGACGTCGTATTTCAGGGTCTAAATTGTAAATGTATTAACAGAATGTCACTGCGCCAATTAATTAATTATCGAGCATAGATTGGGTCACATAATGTTTTTGCATTCCCTGCGTAGAAAGCGTTCCCGTACGAGCCGAGCGAAATATAGGGCCGCGAGAGGGAGTTTTCGCATTCAGGACTCACCCCATTTTCCGCGCGAGCTTTTTGCTCTCGCACCATTTTCCGCGCGTCCTGAATGCAAAAACTCTTTCTCGCGGCCCTATCATCGTTCGGCTCGTACGGGAACGCTTGCTACGCAGGCACGTTTTTGCATAGAAAATATACTGCAAAGGTTGGTCAAGACAACGTGAAAGTTAAAGTTTTTGGTCTGGTCACGATCTATTTTGATCCAACGTAGAGCAAGTTTTGATCGTACACGGTTTCTGCAGTGGTTTAATCCTTAAAAAGTTACGTTTTTGCAGTAATACACACACTGCTGTACAAATGTGCACTGAATGTACGAGAGTCTAAGTAAGATAAGATTAATTTAGTTTGGGCTTGGCTTATTATGGACTCGGTAAAAATGTATTAATTGTACAATTTTACGCCATTATTCTCTGATTTTGGTAACGTTATGTACCAGTCAAATCGAAGCTTGAACACCCTTCCCGGGCAACCCCCCGGGCATTTGAATTTTTGGAAAATTTTTGTTCAAATCCCTCCCTCACCGGGCCGAAAAGCTGTTCAAATGCCCCACACCCGTGAAAATTACCAGATTACTGTTTTAACTTTTCAGTAGCTTCTATTATGCTTCTGAAGCTGTGCATGTTAAAACGGCTTATCAGATAACACATATTTATATATTGTAGACATAAATTGTTCTTAAACACCTTCAAATACGGAACACAGCTTGCGTAGGCCTTTGGTTTTCAACCAATCCGCCACGAATACGCAAATTTTTCCTTTGAATTCATCAACGTTTGGCTCCGCCGTCTCCGCCACGATTTATCGACCCGCGTGGAATCAGCGCGACTCTTAACATTAAAGCGAGGCTAGTAATCAAATTCCCCACCCCCTATGAGTAGTAATCAAATGCCCTCCCTCCCGGGCAGGAAGAGGGCGTCAAATTCCCGGGGTATGCCCGGGGGGGGGGGGGTGAATTGTTCAAGCTTTGATTTGACTGGTACATTACATTGAAGATATGTAGACTGGAATTTGTATCGCCTGCCGGTTACTACTCTATAAAAGAACACACGAAACAGACTTTTTATTTAGGAACACGAGCTACCTTCCATACGTTTCTTCAACTGGTGTCAGGTCGCCACAGTAAAACTCCACAGGCTTAAAACACCTCGTCCTTTATACCCGTCCATGCTGCAGGTATTCCCTTCTCGGATAATTTTGAAGCAAACAGAACAATACCGCATATGGTTCTTCCCCAAACTTTTAAGTTCATAAACAGACAGAAGAAGAACAGAAGAAGCACATTGTTTACTTGCGGGCAATGACACTTCACAAGGTCCAGTAGCCCCCAAAAACCTTCAGGGGTAAGGTTAAATTTTTTGAGGATAACGGTGCCCAGTGAATATTGATTGTTTTTTTCAGAATTCCTTTGTTAAACTTCCGTTGTAATGTTCCCATTATCTAAAATGCGATGAGAATAATAATTCTGACAAATTTCATCAAATTCTAATGAGTAGATTTTGAGAAATTCCTGTTCGTGTACATCGACTTGAACGGTCTAAAATTACGCTGTCAAAGGACTTCAAAGGAGTTTAGTTCCGTTGTGCCGCTTTTGTTGACAATTGTGGAAGTTGACAAGTGCATGCAGGAAGGACTTAAAGAAGATTCTATTTAGCGCCTTTATGACCTGATCCGGCCTTAAGGGTCAGTACAATGCCACTCTCATAGCTGATTCCTCGCGGTTTGATGCAGCTTTGTTTCTCGATTTCCTTTTCAAATAATTCAGTCGACGTTGTGTCTTAAATTCAATGCTTGACTTCCCTTTTTGTGTTGCCTCTCTCTCATAGTCCATGAGTGTTACTTTTTGTTCAGTAATTTGGCCAGGTTCGATATCAACGCAATGCAGCAGTATCTAGCGGGTATTTTTTGCCAATGTTTGTCTGAGCAACAGCAGCAGCAATTCGTTGATCGGCCCTCTTGCTTCCGCCATAAAACCTTATTTTGGGAACTTTGGAATCAGCTGTACTGTGTAAGCTTTCATTGCTCTGTGAAGAGGCATTTTCCACAAGTTTGTTTATAACAGTGTCACTGGAGTATACTTCAAACAAATTAGTTACACTTGCCTGCAGATTTTCTCCCTTTACCATTTGGGAGATCATTGTGAAAAAAGTTGTCAGTATTCTCGAGCCACTTCCACCAGCTCAATTTTTTTTTCCTTGCATTTTTTGTGGTCGCCAAATGCATGGGGCACTATTGGTACAAGTGAATTTCTCATTTTTTCTGGATCCCCTTTGTTTTGGGTAACAATAACTGAAACATTTCTGCAAATAATCGATAACTTTGTATGACGAGACAGATTCTCCAGGGAAATTGTTTTTCTCGGACCTGATCTTGTCGAGGTGACTCACAAGTGTTCTTGGCGCGTGAGTACTGTCAGACCATTTTTCTACACTGTATGCCACTTCTTCGCGAATCTTAGCAATTGTGGAGCTGTCCAGCCTACGTGTAGTAGGCTAGGAGCTGTCATCATCTCCAATGAAAACAGAGCATCATTAAATAGTCTTACTCCTACTTCAGGTTCCATTGATTTTAACGAACTTTTGTGATTTCGGCGGCAATCATGATGAGCTAGTTCTCTACCTTTTGATCGAGCACTTTCACAGTTTCGACATAACTTATTTGCACAAGAGTAGTCAAGGACTTTTTTGGTTTTGGAACTCATGATCGCTCCACGCCCTGTTAGTGAATCATTGGCCGTCCCACGTTCTAACCAATGCATATCATATGAAATAAAGTGAGGTACCAAACCATCAGGGTCAGGGGTCTTCCCAAGAGATTTTTCTACATCGATTTCATATTCCAAAGCCATTCTGCAAGAACTGGCAGTAACCTCTTCAATAGCGGAGACCAATTTCCCTCTCACGTCGCTTGCATGCGCTCCGATTTATTATAGGGATATTTAATGCAGTGAATAGGCTGTTGAAGTGTATATATCCTATTCGACTGTCAATGGCACCGATGGCAACTCTCGTATTAATGTCATAATGCATCAGTCAATTCCAGCGGTGCCCATCCCCCCGGGCAACCGTGGGGCATTTGCTCACGTTGTCAATCCCGGGGGTGGGGCATTAGCAAATTTTCTCGCGGCCCGGGGGCCGGGCATTAGCAGACCCAGGGGCCACCCCGGGCGTTTGACACACGTGTTTTTGAAAGATGGATGAGTTTAAAGGGAAGAACGAGGCCTTTGTCAAAGACTGGCTTGTCCGTCAGGGACTACAAAAACCTGTCGATGTTTTTAAAGGTATGTTTTCTCAAGTTTAGAAATTTCATTACTTGTAAGCATATAAATAAAAGTGACATGGTGAACTATATTTTGTTTATCACAAAACCGTCAATGACTGACGTGAACACTGCGTGAATGACTATTTCGCATTCAAAACTAGCCTAACAGTTTTAAATTCATGAAAGTGGAATTAAAATACTGAAGGTCTGCGAATTCAACTGATGCTATCTTTAACACAGATCTTGCGAGCTTAAAATGCGATGGATCATCATTAAAATGTCTTGATTCTCACAGCGACAAGGTGAAAAACAGAAATATAAAAAAATTATAGCAATTTTGTTAAAAACAAAATATAAAGAAATAAATATAATCGGAATAAACTGGCACGTACTGTTGTTCTTGAAGTCTTTAATACCATTCATTAAAATACTGAACATTTGACCGTTTTATTCACTAGTTAAATAGAAAACTGCACAAGTGTTGGAAGGCGACAATCCCGGGGGCGGGCATTTGCCCTCTTTCGTCGTCCCCACCCCGGGGCATTTAGACAGTTTATGTATCCCTACCCCGAGGAATTTGCCCAATTTTTTTTTATAAAAAATGCTTATGCCCGGGGGTTGGCCCGGGGGGGGGGGGGGGGATGGGCACTGCTGGAATTGACTGATGCATAATCTCCAGGACCTCATTTACCACTGCGGTGCTGTGTGAACATACAAATTTCATTCTTTCTCCCACATTTCAACAGAAATGAGGCTCGAGAATCTTTTCTTTATTTCTGTCACTGCACCAGGAATAGAAAGGGGCCCTAGGAAAAAGATGGATAGGAACAAAATTTTATACACCTCACTCAATTAAAGCATAAGCATTATTTTAAAAGCTTGCTTTGGACAATTTGATATTGTACAAGACATGTAATCATATTTTACCAGATTTCCAGTGTTAGAATGATTTTAAAGATTGATGAAAGAAACCCAGATCAATGATTCTGTATCCAGACAGTTCTGTGGTCTTGTTGTCACCGACTAAATCAGAAAACTGTTCCATAAACAAAATTTTATGAACCCTTTGAGGTGTTTATTTACAAAGAACCCAGAGTAGAGATGCAAATGAACTTCCCTATGTTTACCATTTCTCCGCCAGTATTCTTTGAGTCGTGGTTGTTCTTGCGGAGAATGCGTGGTTCAGCCGATGTAAATGTTTTGTTTTCTTTGTTTTCGTTTGGAGGAAATAAGCGACATCTGCAAAGTTCAGCCCTGGCCGCTTGGTCTTTGCCTTGCGCTTCGCGGCTCTGACCTTGCGCGAACAATAAAATGGTCGTTTTTTTGTCATTTTTCTGCTGTGCCTGGAGTTTTTTTACACGTATTTTATCCAGTTCTTGAAACCAACATTGAAAACAGGATAGCAAGTAAAAGTCTGAACAGAAAATAATTACTTGTTTTGTGGCTGTCCTCTTTGCAACAATTGGTCACGCTATCATTTCGACTCGTCTCCAAACTCTTTTAGTTTTTTCAAAACTAAATACAGTTGATCGCATCTTCAATGACTCGTTTTTCCATTTCGTGGTTCGAGGACCGCGTTTCAACAAGCGACAAAAGCAGGCAAAAAAAGTTTTCGCCGCCATATTTAAAACGCGCGCCATCTCGCAAGGTACCGCTGACCGTACGCAAAACTGTGTTCAACCACCTTAATAGGCCACGTTCGATTTAAGCAATAGATCACAAGTTTCTATGGATTATAAGCTGATAAACCACGCGGGATGTTGGTAGAACACGAGAAGAATTTGTAAATCACTAGCCGCAGGCGAGTGGTTTACGAATTCTTCGAGTGTTCTACCAACATCCCAAGTGGTTTATCAGCCTATAACTCGTAGAAAACTTGTGGTCTATTGCCTTTATATAATAATTCAGAAGACGCGCGATTTTTCCCTGGGTTTACCGGCACAATAACCCACAGCTGATTGACCAATCAGAGCGCGCGCATTTATTTGGTTATTATATAAATAATGGCTCCGAGGCTTTCAGGTCAAACTTCCATATTTGGTGTTGTTTTCTTTGTATTTAAGTCTCTTTTGGGAATTGAGGCCATTTGAGGGACAAAAGGAACTTGAAAAATTTGCAATTCTTACCCCAAAGCCTCGGAGCCATGCTTGAATATTGATATATCGAACGTGACCTATTCACCATAGCCCTTTTCTCATCTCTTAGCCAGCGGGGCCTTGGCACGAGAATCAGATTCTCGTGCCAAGGCACCGCCGGCTTAGAGATGAGAAAAAGGCTATGGTGACGAGAATGTCTTACCTGTAAACATTGCATGCTGCGTTTCCGCGTTAGTGAGTCGTTTGTGGGGAAGGTGTTGGACCGAAATACAAATCTTATTTACTTGAGAAATGGCTGAGGAGTTCGCTCGTTCAGAGAGCATTATTCGCTGGTTTGTGACATTTGTTAATCCAATTGCGGGCTTGCAAGATTCCACAGTGAAGTTACAAATCGTCGGCACCGCATATTTTATGAATGCAAGTCGACGAGTCCAAAAACTCCTTACCGTTTTTGATCGAAGCTGTCTTCAGTAAAGAGTTCTTTACAAACGCCCGCATACTTCGAGGTCGTAAAGCATTCTCTTTTTATTTCGATAAGCCATTCTCTTTTTAGTTTTGGGTCCTGGGTGAACTTGAAAGTGCTAACTCTGGATTTTGTGTGGTTTTCCTCTGAAATTCACTGTGGACTTGAAACCATAACAGTTTCAAATTTCCCGCAGTTCTTGAGCTCACCAACAGTGACGTCATAAGTGTTATTTCCGACAATTTTCGGACATTTCTCCCGTCCACTCTACGATTATGAAGGCTAACAAACAGTAATTTTAACATTCCAATATCTCAGCAATGCTTTGTCTAATTTGTTTGAAACTTCGGAAAATGTTTATATTACACTTAAGTAACACATTTAAAAAAATGTCTAAATTAAACCTGTTACAAAGTGAAACCCTCAAGAAATATTTATTTTGCTTGATTCACTACTTGCTTTTTTTTTAGCCGTGTCCTATAAAGCTGATCAAAACAGACTTCACAAGTGTATCCATCAGGCACAAGACTCTTCAGCAAGTAAGGTCCTGTTTATGTGGACAACTGAAATATCCCAGCTTCGAGAACTTTTCGTACAAGTCGTTAAAAACTGCATCGAACTGTTTAAGTCAGAATCACAAAGTTGGCCTAAGGATCAGACTGACCAAGGGTAGATGCTCATTCGCTTTGAAAGTAAACCGCGACTTTACCGAGGGGAGACTGGGAGCGAGAATGATTAACTCGCCTTTTGGGCAGTGTCACCGCATCCTACTGTTTTCTAGTTTCTTGTGTTCATATTTCGTAGGCCGTGTAGCCAGCAGCTAACAGCTATTTTTCCGCGAAAAAATTTCAATTGCCGCGCTAGAAGACGACGATAGGAATTAATGGCAATACTTTTCTTGTTCAGTTTAAATGAGGTATGAAACAAACACACAAACTCTAGAAATTTTCTTCGTTGCATTTTACTCTGGTGCGTGGGTTATCACATCAAAGTCCTCCTGAGTCCTTCTGTGAATAAATTAGATGACGTGGCACTATCTCGGTACAAGCAGGCTGCTGTTCTCTTGCAGCGACATATGATTAGTCACATACACGTTTTGCGTCAAAAGTTATCAAGGACCATGGCTGGAAAAACCTTGCCACCGCCACAAAGAAGACCGTGCGTCACACGATACAAGGGTACAAATGCACTGAAAAAGTAAAAGAGAAATTGCTTTTTTTTAATGATTCAGTACACAAACAGGTTAATGAATAAAACCTTGCCCGGCATATTCTGAAGCACACCTCAGATATTTTTCGATATTTTCAGGTGAGAATACAAGTCAGTTGTAAAACCATCTGAGCGAAAGAGAGCTTATCAGACATGATCCATTTCTTTTACTTTCACCAATTTTAGGGTTTTCTCAGGCAAGACATTTTACTCTCACAGTGTCTCTCGTTCTCCACCCAGGTGCATAAATGGCTACCGGCGAATTTAATACAAGAGAAAACTCCTGCGATGGCCTGGCATACCATCCAGGAGGGACTAGAAATACTCCTAGTCGCTTCGTGCTATGGGAACAAAAGATAAGTTCCAGCCTGATGAAACACTAGACCTGAACACAGACTTAAGTTACCTTTTATGTTTGGCCGTACCTTATGATCATTTTGTGCCTGACATGAAAATTCTCAGTGACGCTGAGTGTTGTAATGCACAAACGCATTTTTCTTTAGAATGATTTTAAATGCATCTCAAGTTCTTGGGTTTAACCTAACCTGTCTAATGGATCCATCTTTGCTAACAGAGGCAGCAACTTTTCACCGGCGAGCTGTTTCACGTGCAGCTGCAAACTGAGAAGTTGAACCTCATGATGGAGTCTAACAAGCTCGTGAAGCTCCTGCAAACGAAACAAACAAGACAAGTGGTCAATGCCAGTTGTCTTCTTGGTATCACTCTCAAATCAGCCTCAACAGACAAACCTCTCTTTGGCGCTATCGTCATTTTTGTTCGCCAAAATATCTTCACTACAAAAAGTGGCGACAAAACGTTATTCAACAAATGGAGAATTTCAACAATCACAAAAAATAGTTGTCGGTTTGAAAAACACAAGGTTTTGCATTTCCTCGAGTAACAAGCACGGACAATTAATGAATTTAAAGCATCAGAAGAGGACGATTATTCGAGGGAAGGGAATTAATTCAAATATAGTTCAATGGAAGCCTTACAAAGTAGATCTGAGATTCGACAAACTCCTACGATTGAGGAATAGCAGCGAGAGGGCTGGTTTATTCACAGCATTGGTAACTTTGATGATTTGATTTGACAAATCAAACACACAACACAGAAGCTGTCGAGCGAGATAGGGAGGGGACAGATTATTGTACGGACGAAACAATTTCGCAAAAATTATTTTCACTAAGCGCTAAAGTGGGCGGATACTTGGGTGATTATTCCAGGGAAAGCAATTGTTCGAGGAAATACCGTCTTTATCTACTTCCAACCTTACCTTAGCAGAGACGTAAGTGAACTCTACAGTGCCATGTTGCTTGCTAAATTCCTGGAATAATTCACCTCTTGAGTGGTCGTCAATTTCATCAGGTAACCAGCGAGAGAGAAGAACACAACCATTACTCCTCTGGTCTTGTTGAGCACTAGAGGCTTCCCGCGGGTGGTCCTGATCGAACAAACTGCAGTTCCCACAAGGACAGCACGTTAAATGTTGTTGTTCCGCTGAGGCAGAATAAAGAACAAAACTCCTGGCTTAACCTTAACAGCAATAACTTCTTAACGTTAAATATTTACGATACAATGAATATCAGAACGAGAAATATCAGTCGTATGCGCCCCTAGACCCAAGCCCCTAGACTTGCGTCCAAATTGTGATAAGTGATCACAAGCTAACTTCTCTCATCAGTGTCAATACAAACTCAAGCATGAAGCTCTTGAGGATAAAGAATCTCATCATCAGGGATGATTTTCTTGATCATGATATGAGGATCAGTTTGAAGAAATTGTATGATGACATCAAGGCTCAAAGTCCTGTCTTCCCATTCAACAAATATTCTTTCAAAATCTACTAAAAAAACTCGTCTCTCTCTTTCACTTGAATACCTTCACCACAGAAGAGCAAACTAGCAGTTCCTGCAGTCTCTGGCTCTCTCCTAGTCACACAACACTACATTCTCAAGCTAAGCGTTGCGTGACAAAAACAGATTGTGTTACAATGATTTCTTATCATCGCGTATCTGTTAAGTCTTATTACTGTCAAGTAGGAAAGACAGGCGCAGGCAATAAAGGTCAACAAATTTTTTTAATTTTCGACACCTCGAAATATTCCGAAAACTGAGTCTTTTTTCAGGACTTTTCTTCTAACAAAATCATGATATCACGTAAGAGTGCGAAAAAAATACAACCTCCAACGCGTGGAGTGTGGTAAGAAACTAAAACGGAAGAAAGAAAGCTTGGCGCTGTGGCCAAAAACCCGCCACGGCAACTTAAGAATTGCGCACGTGTTTTCTCACGTGTGCTTGATAAACATAAAGGGAGCGATGCATGAATTCGCTTTTTGGCAGCCATTTGGCGCAAGTTTGGACGGATGTGGTTTGCTTGATGCTTACTGCTATAAGATTTGCTTCAGAATTAAGGCACTAGGATATTAACAATTTCATTTTCTATGGAATATCTCATCATGTTCCAGAAAGAACTTTTCCATTTCATACCCCAATAGACAAGGACGTGGGGAAAACAAACAAATTTCTGATTGAACAAACCAGCATGTATCTAACAATAACATAATCCAATTTAAAACAACTATCGATAGCAATACAAAACCAATTAACTCAAATTTATATACCAACGCAGTTGATATTTAAAAATGGAATTAAATTCCGCAGTAGCGATACTCACCGTTACGTCACTTATTGTCATTAATGTGCAAACCAGAGGTTTATTGACTGCCGATACAAAGGATTCTTTTGTTCTGTCGTTGGCAAAATTGAAATATCAAAAGACTTGCTTGTAAACAGTGAGTATCACTATAACAACAGCATGACAACCGATTGAAACTAAGGAATTAAAATTTGTGACAGTAAGCTTAGTGACCTCCCACAGAAGGATCTAGGAAACATTCGACGATGCACGCGATGACAAAGCAGCGACGCGTCGAATAATCTTAGCGAAGAAAGATGGCCGAAAGTACATTGGTAGAGCCCGTTTATCCAGAAAACAGCCCCTATTGCTGGGATATGATGCAGACACTTGACAAAACTCGCAAAGAAAATTTGTTATCAGACGTTACACTCAATGTGGAAGGGCAAACCTTTGCCGCACATCGATGTGTCTTGGCCGCCAGCAGCAAGTTCTTTCACAGTTTATTTACCAACGACATGAAAGAGAAGTCGGCGTCGATCGTAAGCCTTGAAGGAATTCCAGTTATGGTCATGGATCAACTTTTATCTTACCTTTACACGGGCGACATTAAAGTAAGCGAAACGAACGCCGAAGATCTCATTGCGTCTGCCAACTACTTGCTTCTACCCCGACTCAAAAACATTGCTTGCAAATTCATCGAACGACACATGTCTGCCTCAAACTGCATCTTCAATTATCTGTTTGCCGAGAAATACGAATGCAAGGAATTGCAAAACTATGCTGGTGAATTAATCAAACAGAACTTCGCGACGGTTGGCAAGTCGAAGGAATTTTCGCAACTTTCCTGCGATCACATAAAAGATTTAATTTCTAGCGACGACATTGTTATCCGAGCCGAGGAAGACATCTTTGAAATACTCGTGGAATGGATCGGACAAAATCAAGAGGAGAGGGAGCGGTATTTTGCGGAGTTGTTTCGTCACGTCCGACTGAGCACGATATCACAGCATTATTTGTACACAAAGCTGATGAGCCACGAGCTAGTGCAGGGAGATGGTGACTGTAGACAAATATTGATGGACGAGATGCGCTGGCGTGCCTTGTACGCAGGACAGGAAATCTCTCCACAAAGACCTAGAACCTGTCTACAGACCCACGAAGATGCTATCATCACATGTGGTGGGCTGTCCCCAGATGGACTTGTCCGCAACCTCACCCTCTGTTATGTACCGGCTGCAAAAACTTGGCACCAGTTGGCCCCTATGCTTAGCAGGCGGTGTCGCCATGGTTTTGCAGCCTGCCAAGGGTTTGTTTACGCCGTTGGCGGTAAAGGAGAAGACTCCTTCCATTCTAGTGTGGAGCGATATGACCCACGTACCAATACATGGAACTATGTAGCGCCACTGCCCAAGAAAATCAAGTTAGTGGGTACAGCCACCTTACAAGGGTCTCTGTACATTGCAGGTGGTATTGAATTTAGCACTGAGCAGGGACGAAGACGCTGTGACACTGTACAGAGGTACAACCCTTCAACAAATTCTTGGAGTTTAGTTGCACCACTCAGCAGTCGCAGGTCCTCAGTTTGCCTTGTGACAGATGCACACTATTTATATTCCATTGGTGGCCTTGGTGATGATGATTTCCTATCTGCTGTTGAGCGCTATGACCCCAAGTTAAACACGTGGACACAAATGGCGCCGATGAGTGAAAAACGTGGCTGTGCTTGTGGAGTGTCCCTTGAGAAGAAGATATATGTCTTTGGTGGTACTGTTGATGCATTTTCCAGACATGCCAGTGTCAGTTGTGAGGTTTATGATGTAACTTTGAATGAATGGCATTCTATTGCTTCCATGCATGTTCCAAGATTTCATGCCAGTGCAGTGCTTTTGCGAGATCATATTTATGTCTTTGGTGGAATTGGAAGTGAGAGTGTTGACCGCCATAATTCTCGAATGGTGGAGTGTTACGATGTGCAGAAGAATCAGTGGGTCACGGCACATTCAATGCCATATGAGGAGACATACTTCAGAGGATGCCCAGTCAGCATGTTTAAAGACTTACTTCACTCTCTGAACAAAGTTACAATTCCTTAGCAGAGTCAGTTTTGCAAATCCATCATAAATATCTACCAGTAAGTACATTATAGTGGTAAGGTTGAACAAGGTACATTTGTATTGTTTCTCATGTTTGTCTCTTAGGTAAAAACTGAACATCTTAAATATCTAAGATGTAACTTCTATGAAAATTGCTAATTAAGATTTTAATTCCTTTGCATTAGATCAAGAAGATGTGATTGTCAATATCAATTACTTAGCTTATTTTAATAATGTGAACTTATTTATTTTATCATGACATGTAGCAACGGAAATTATGGAGATAGTATCTAAACAAGTCTTGATTATGAAACTACAGCATGACACTTGGCAGTGGAAATCATGCCCTTTAGGGTCACCAATAAAATTATGGTTTGAAGGGGTACTAGGTTTGAGAACAAGTAGGGATGGTAGTGTTGCTGTCCCCACACCCTCCAACCCCCCTGTCCCCTCCCTTGCTGCCCCTCATCCCCCCATTCCCTCCCTCTCTGCCTCCTCATCCCCCTGTTCCCTCCCTTGCTGCCCCCATGCCCCTGTTCCCTCTCTTGCTGCCCCCATCCTCCTGCTCCCTCCCTTGCCATCCCTTGGGGCATCAAATACAGCAATTCAGAAGTGTTGCAAATTAATTTATATTTTACACATTTCACTTCTCCCTATTGGTGACAGTTGCTCAAAAGAAATGCTGACTTGAAACCACTTTCAGTACTATCTGTAACATTGTAACATGAGACTATGCATAAAATATCTAAATGTACATTGTAAAAGAAATTACTACTCCAAAGAGGATTATGACATATCCTTTCCTTATTTTCTAGTTATCAACTGTTTGCAATAGCTGCTGTAGAATGTTCAAAGTTCTATAATTTGAATTCCTTTGTCAGCCTGGAGCAGTCAACCATGTCTGCAGAGAAAAAGCAAAGGAAAGCATTTAATTGTTATCTTACTGGGTCAAGATTAGGTGGGGTGAAAAATAAAACTTTTGAATCTCGCATTGAATACAAACTGACAGATAAATAAATTTACTAAAAGATGTCGAATCCACTCGAGGTTATAATTGTTTGTGTATTCAGTATTGAACTTAGATGATGTACTTATAAATAGCAAGTACCATTAAAATACAAATAATATTTATTAAATACAAGTACAACAAATGAATTGTCTGTGATTAGCGGTTAGAATTTCAGCTGTAAACTGTTAGTAATTAGTTGTAAGTGACTGTCATTCTGATGCTCTGGTTTTAGTACATGGTCACATTAGAACAATATTTGCATTTTAGTCACGCGCTTTGCGGCGTAGTTGATGCGCGGAACGTGTCCGTACTATAAACAAAAGTTGACTCTCACGCCAGCTACCGTACAAAGCAGTTAGCAATAATTTTTCCGCCAACAGAAATCATTCGTATGTTGATGAATGCGCTCGTAAAGTGATAGCCTGCGAACAAAGACGTCAGGCAGGAAATATGTCTGCATTCCGGTCGCAGGCTAGTAGTAAAATGCGAACACGAAAACAAAACAAACTGATACTCTGGGAATAGGCTTTTGTACATTATGCTGGCATTTCTTCGGGCATTTTAGTGAGGTAAAAGCTTTGAGCATTATTCGAGCATTTTAGCGGTATTTTCCCGGAAAATTGATAATTTTCCACAGAATAGTATGGAAATAAAAATTATTTTTTACGAGTAAATGAAGACTTAACTTAACCTCTTCACTTAAAGGGGCACTGTCACGGTATTTTAGCGTCATTTTACAAAGCCGAAATATGTTCCTGCATCAATGGAAACCCAAAAATAATGATGCAGTTTTGTTACCTAGGACTTTACCACTACACGGAAACCATTTATGGCTGCCTATCACTTAGTATGGCAAGGATGGAAATGGATTGAAATTTGAAAAAACTAGCCAGTTTTTTCAAATTCTAGAGCCATTCCTTGAAAATATTGCCAGAAATTCATTATGGTTTTCTCTCTGAGCCACCATTCGTTTGATATGTTTCTGTTAGTCCATTTGAGCATTTTGGGAACGAGTAAAGGTACCAGGTAAAGATTTCAGCAACGAATGAAGCTGAAAACAGCAAAACTCCCGTGACAATGCTCCTTTAAGCATTACTGAAAGGGTACAAGGGATTAACAGAACAACAGATCATTTAGAAAATTATCTTGTGGTGTATTTAAACTTTTACACACGTTGTTGTTAACTTGTTATACTAAGTATACGTTTTTGTTAAGCACTCTGAGCTGCTAATTGTGTTGGCACGTTAAAATTATGAAAATTTTAAAAACCCCTATGTACGAGCATTAAGCGAGCATTTTAGTGACGTTTTGTGAGAAACCGAGTATTTTAGTGGAAGAAATGGAGCATTAAGGTGAGGCATTTTAGTGGAGAAATAAAAGAATAATGTACAAAAGCCTACCTGGAAAGCGGGCGGGATTACGCGCGCGAATGCTTTTGTTTTGGCGGCGAAGCCGAATGTGACGCGAGTGGAAAAGCCGAGGGGATTGCTGAGGAGTCGAGTGGAATTCGAATTCCCTTGCAGTGACGTGAGAATACAACGGTGGTTCGACCCCCAAGAATCACTTGCACACGGATTCCGCCCCCAAGATTCAAGATTCCTTATTTTTTGCACTATCTATATCATTAAGTACAGCTAACATGGAGATAAAAAGGGGAAACTAACGAAAATAGAGATTTACATATTGTAGGAAAAAAAAGGAGAGGCGTGTAGTGACCACAGTAGCAAATGCTTTCGAGATGGTCACTATCACATGATTTCACGAAAAAAAAAACTGTTCTACAGTCAATTTCGGCGTGTTATAATTGTTTGATTTGGACCAAAACTGCACTTAAGTGGTCCAAAAGTTATCAAGATACAATGAAGCGTCCAAAATTTTATTCTACAGTCAGGGTCCAACCAAACCACGCGACAGTCTGTTCCACGGTTGATTTCCTTGTTCGCGGGACTGGTCCCGCAACGTGAAAGAGGGAACCCGAAACAACAATTTTTAAAAAGTACATCGTAAAGTGCATATTGTTAACAGAATGAGCCGCGCGATAAATTGGAACGAACGGGAAAGCAAAGCTAGTTCTTGTTTAATAAGGGATTAAAAAGAAAACGGAGAAAGTAAAATCCTACGGTGATGCGAGGATTCTTGAAACTGAATTTGAAATAGACACGAAACGTAGTGAAGCGCGCCAGAAATCGCGCAGGAGAGACAAATTCAAAAAATCGAGCCAATTCAAATCTTTTACTGTCAATAATTCAAATTAATTTTAAACTCACCCACTTGCTGCAGTTATTTATACCGCTCATCATGTTCAACAGGCTGCTTGTTAGATTTGTGTCCAGCTTCAGTCTTTTCCAGCGGTGCTCCTTTCCTCTCACATAACTTTAACAACAACACCAAGAACATTGTAATTATTCCACCGATCACTGCACTGAACATCAACATTGCAACTTTCCAAAATTCGTCAGAGGGAAACATTTTGCTCGTTTGTTCAGATCAAGCACAAATCACACCGCACACAGTAGAATGAGAAATTTGTGCAATGATCAGTCGTCGTTGTCCGAAGCGCTTTTTCGACACGTTCTGTCGTATTGACAGAAACAAAACCAGCCAAAACTATCAGCCAATCAGACAATGGAGTTTGTGAAGGCTGCCACTGTGGTCACAAACTTCTATCTTTTGATTGTTGATATGACAAACATGACATGCTTGACAGGCAATGAGACTTGTGTGCATTACTAATGAATTACTTTCCCTTAGACAAGGAGAATTTCATTTTGATCAGGCGATGATCAAAGTAACCAAGTTGTTTTCTTTTTTTTCGACTCGGACATGTTCTCTGTGTTTCTATCGAGTTATAAAAACACATGGGGGAAGTTGAAAACGCTTTGAAAAAACTCGCCTGCCTGCTCGTGTTACCACAGCCTGTTACGTTCTCCCACTCTTCTAGCCATTCGTGTTTCCGGCTGTTATTTCTGTGGAAGAAATTTGTGCAATAATCGTCGTTGTCCGAAGCGTTTCTTTTTTCTGACACGTTCTGTCGTATTGACAGAAACAAAACCAGCTTGATTTTGGAGGAGTTCAACCGGAAGTTAGAAGCACACACCATTCGTATCGTATGATAATATCCCATTCCGTCGCAACAGTCTCAATACACTGTATAATGTTTCAATAGGGAGCTTTAGATTGGACTACGAGTACGAGTTTCAGTACGAGTACGACTTTCGAATTTCAAACCAGTGACATTTCCAGAGCCCTCCTTCTTCATGTTGGTTTTAGGTAGAGAGAGTAGCTCATGGGATGAAATGGGTATGTGTTGTGATAATGTGAAGCCTCAAAACTAGAATTAAAAAGTCGTACTCGTAGTCAATCTCGTACTCGTAGTCCAATCTAAAGCTCCCTAATGTATCAAGAAATAATACAACTAAAAAACTATAGCTCCGAGTAGCAAAGGACGTTACTCGCTTCACCAAACAATACGGTAACGCAGAGATTAAAGGCAAGAGTGGCACGAGTCGATGACAAGTGGTCTAGGATTAAGTTTGTTTTTCCTTATTTATAAGCATACTAAAGAGCTGAAAGACTTCAGTCGTAAAGAGGCCAAAAGCTAAGGAATGATTGACACGCAAACAGATTGGATAGATCGGAACATGAAGATGGCAAATGAGAATCCGATGGCAAAAAACTCTTTTCAAAATTGAGTTTTACACAATTTGTGAATCGCAACGATTGTATTCACCAAGTTTGGCCAGAAGACGCTCAGTATTTTCCATACAAACCGCAAACCGCGAACCGCGTGTACCCAGCCAAATAAACAGACAAATGTAAGGAAAATTTGAAAATAAACTAAGCGTCTTCTGGCCAAGCTTTCCCATAAACCCCGCACTGATACGCTCATGAGGCATAAGATTTTCAATCTCAGGTTTCTGGTGTAGTTACCAGAGCGAAGCAAATTGATTATCACCGAGTGAAATACGAGCAAAAAGACTGTAAACCACTGAGCTCACGTTCAAGGTGGAAGGCCAATGAAATGTAACACCATTATGCCTTATTTCGGGGATTCCCCTAGCCTTGAATAACTTGATTTGCATAATGACAGGCGTCACGCAATCCTCGTGTTTCTCGATTATTCCAACACTCCACACGTCCTGCTGTTTACAGGGTCTTAGATTTTTATTTCACTGTTTTACATGACTACTTATAAAATGTAGTTCCACAAATGATTCGATCGCGTCAAGACGACGAAACATTCTTGTATTCACACTAGTTTAGTTTATGACCAAGACCAGCTGTGTTTCTCTCATAAAAAGCGACATTTACTTCTCGCTATACAACTGTTCCGAGAAAGAGTAACGATAACTTGCAATACGACTAGACTGAGAGACTACCGGGGACGAGTAGCCCGTGTTTTGCTGGCGGGAGTTCGCGCGCGACTGCTTTTGTTTTACCGCCGAGTGTCACGAGAGTGGAGTGTTCTACGGTCAAATTTTGTTTGATTTTGACCAAAACTACTACAAAGTGGTCCAAAACATTATTAGGCTAAAATAAACGTCCAAAATTTCATTGTACAGTCAAACTGTAACCTACAACAGACTCAAGTGCGCGCAACGGTTTATTTACTCATTCGCGGGACTTGTCCCGCAACAAGGAGCGAGGACTCGAAACAACATTTTAAAAACTACATCGTGAAATATATATAATATTGTAAATAGAATGAACTGCACGTTTAAATTGGAACGATGGGAAAGCAAAGCTAGTTTTTGTTAAAAAATAAAAAATAAAAAATAACCAATTAAGTAAAATCTTGCCGCGTGTGTCGCGCGCGAGGAGAAAGATACGCAGAAGAAATCGAGCCTATTTAAAACTTTTACAAATAGACGTTTCGATTTTTTCAAATTAATTTCAAACTCACCCACTTGCTGTAGTTATCAAAATCGTTCATCATGTTCTGTTGGACGCTTTTTAAAGTTTTTCTCAGCTCCAGTCTTTCCTTGTGTTGCTCCTTTCTTCTTCCACAACTTTAACAAGACCACTGTAATTATTCCACCGATCAATGCACCAAAATAAGCACCTTTCAAAACTTCGTCAATGAGAAACATTCTTTTAGTTTGCCCACATCAAAAAAAAAGATAGTACGAGGAGCTCAAAGATAGAGTTGCCTCCTTGCTTACGATAGATTTCAGTGCAACTGAGTTATATACATATACATGTGCGTATGACAAGCTGACAGTTCGTATGTCAAACAAATCAGTTGAGGTAGAGCCGACAGCCAATAGCGAGCCAGTGTCATGTTCGTCGCGGTGTCCGTCCCACTGCTAGGCCTTAAATTCTTATTCATTCAATGCGGAACCACTGTGCCAAGAAGCCGGTCAAGCGTCTTGCGTGTGTCAGTTCACCACGTGCATTCTAAAATTGCTCCATTATTTCTGAGGGTTCAGCCGAAGTCACAAGTACACAAGCACTAAAAGATCGGATCTGCGTTCGGATGACAACATTGCATTCACTCGCCAAAATACGATCATTTCCACTGTGCTTTCAGCGACAACAGAAGCCCTTGCTGTAAATACCATGGACACGACTGGCTAGGACTTCATTGTGTCAAATCACACGATGTCATGACTTATTATGTATGATAACTTTAGTTTACAAACCGTAGCAATCGTCAGTCAGTGACACTTCGCAGGTATTAATGAAAAAACAGATAGCAAATTATGAAAATTTAGTTCCAACTGGCGAAGAACATTACTCGCTTTACTGAGCGCTGAAAAATGAACAGAATGATTGCTCAGAATGATTTCATATTCATTGTCCCGACAAAAAAATATTTTTTTAAGCAACTAAAGGCATACCTTAGATGCGTGAGCTTGTGGTACTGACTTTTCCTTGATACACAAGAAACGTATAATTACCATAATAAAGAAATGGTATTGACGCTGATTACAAACTAGTAATAGTTACCACTAAAGATGCCCCCGCTTTGATTGAAAACAATAATATTGAACGTTATTGTATGAACTAAAATTTTAATTTTTTCTGTAAACTGTATCACTCATACTGTTCAAGTAACTTAGGCATCTTACCATAAATGTGATCCAAAGAATCAACTAAGTTAACTAAACCAACACATTCCGTTCAACTCATTCTATTACATGCATGGAATTCTTTTACTCAATACTCTCACGAAGTGGATTCTGGAAAAAAAAATATCAAACCACTCTTTTGTTATAGCTTGATACTGAAACAAACCATTTGTCTTGATATACGAGCAAACGTATCTCGAAAGCAGAACAGAAGTCAAGATTTTTTCCGATATATAACCAGAAGTATCGCGTTACAGTCGCCATATATGCAAATTAGAGTAAAGCTTTTTGTCCTCAACGAAAACGCCGCAAACGTTCACATTTGCATCCCTGCCAGTCACCCAGCCGTCATATGGGCTCTACGCCACGTAAGATTACTCAGCGGTAAAAATAAGTGATCCAAATAAACGAGATTTATTATTTAAGGTAAAACTGACGATCGGAAGAGTATTTACCCGGGTATATAGCTATTTAGTTGCAACTGAACCACACTGGCCTCGAATTTCTAGTAGTGACAGTTGATCGATGAAATAAATAAATTTATGCAAGTTTCGTCAAAAACCTCGATGAGCAATGCTATTTTCCGCAATTTAGAATCTGGATCGAATGAACTTCAAAGCGGCTTTTCAAATAATCAACTTAAATTGATCGAGGAAGCTGACACACAACCTTACCTTGCCAAATGTGGAATTCGGAACCGCGTGGTGTAGAGCACGCTCCCAGAATCCTTCGCTTGTTTATTCGACCCCCAGCGAACTTTCGGCAATCCTTTGCGAGCCGTGTTCTCAAAAATCGAGATTTTTTCTAGTACAGCGAAATTTTTTCTCTATACGCGGGGGCTCCTAGGGTGCCTCCTCGGGTTTTGGCCGTCTGGGCCAAAACCCTGCGGGGGAAATTAAACCGGTAACCCCACCAACTTCCCCACCAACTTTACCACCAACCACCACCAACTTCACCACCAGCCACATTTATTTCAAGACTGTGGTGGTACGGGTTCACAACGTCTAAAATTCTGATAAAATGAACTGCTCTCTTTCCTCGACATCGGATGATTTTAAAAGTCTTCACTTATCAAGCAAACATAATGCAAGAGAAAACCATACGTTTCGCAAGCAATACCATAACAGTACAATAAATCCATTAATGAATAATATACCAACACCTTACTAATACGTTGAATTGCGCGACATTTTTTTCGAACTTAAAGTGAAGAAAATATCCCTCACGATAACAACGAAACACTCTGTCCAGTTGACGAAGCAATATCAAAAAAATACATGCATTAAATAAAATTACAACAAATGTTTGGCTTTCGCAAGTTGCTTCGTACATTTTCAAGAAAAGGAATCCACTTGTTGTCCTTGAATGGCTTTGTTGTCACAAGTCGACCTCAGCTTAATCTTTCAAATAATCTTCGAGCGACGAAGTTGCGAGCAAACAGCGAAACCACCAAGCCAAGGAAAAATTATTGAAATGGACTTTTAGAAAGTCTAGTAACAATCTTGCTAATCTTGCGAGATTTGAACACCTGATTCAAATAACTGATCATTTTGGAGAAGTAAAATAGCCTGCAATACATAACATAACCACGTTCTGATACATAAATAAAAAGAAAACTCTGCAAAAACAACACTGCTTAGAGCGTAATGCGGATTACACTTCACCTCTTAAGCCATTGACAGCATTTCAATTCTTAATGATCTCTATACATTCCTTATAGAACACATTGGGAGGATATATACAGTGCACAGCTTGTGAAAGCACCCGATTTTTTCCGCTTGATGTGAAACCATGAAAAAGCTGTTTTCACAGAATAGATGGATGTAAGTGAATTATATTTGTGTTGAAGTCATCTGACACAAAAACAAACACCAACATTAAAATTTCTCATTACAATGTCAATAAAATGTCAAACAAACTGGTGACAAGAATATATATGTGTGTGAAGTATATATGAAATAATTCATATTTGTACTGCGGTTGTAGATGAATGTGAAGAGTGATCATCGCAGTAAATTTTCCAATTTAAGCAATTGGAAAGAAGAAGCCTGAAAAAAAAAATCAGGGCTTCAACGGGATTCGAACCCATGACCTCCGCGATACCGGTGCGATGCTCTACCAACTGAGCTATGAAGCCACACATTGGGAGCAAGGTCAATTTATTGAGTTCATATTTTCCCGTGCAGTGAAATGATGTGAAGTATATATGAAATAATTCATATTTGTACTGCGGTTGTAGATGAATGTGAAGAGTGATCATCGCAGTAACATCATTTCACTGCACGGGAAAATATGAACTCAATAAGTTGACCTTGCTCCCTATGTGTGGCTTTTTTCAGGCTTCTTCTTTCCAATTGCTTAAATTGGAAAATTTACTGCGATGATCACTCTTCACATTCAAGAATATATATATTCATCAACTTGGCACATTGTCTTGTCAATCTTTATGTACTTCAATATTCTCCCCACAAGTATTAAGACATAAGTATGGCAAATAGCTGTGAGAATTCAATATTTCACTTACCTTGCAGTAGTTGCTGTGTCCTTCTTTGCAGTTCGTTAAATTTACTGAGCACAATTTGCCAGTGTCTGTAGCATTTGTAAACTTCCTGCCATGAGGAATCATCCTTCAGA
>JAHPZR010009840.1:0-12325 GCA_019787425.1 Platygyra sinensis
AAAGCACCCCTTCCTTGCTGCATCACCAGATGGCTTGGTTGGTGCAGATGGACTTGTAGAAGCAAAGAAGATTCCCCCCAGAGAAAATGAAACTTTACATCAAGCACTTTTGAGACTACACATCTGTAAACTTAGCAAAGAAAATCCTGGTGAGCTTGTTGTGAATGAAAACCACAGGTATTATTTCCAAGTTCAACAACAACTGTTATGCACCCCAAGATCATGGGTGATTTTGTTGCTTCAGGTGGTAGTCTTTTTGCATACAAAGAATAATGTTTGATGAAAAATTTTGGGAACAGAGAAAAGCTTGAAAAATTTTACAGTGGCACTATTCTGCTGGAATTAGCCTATCCCCGTGTAAAGAATGGTCTAGAAAGAATAGGCAAATTTGGCCTCACTTATGATAATTTGTTGAGGATGTAGAACAGGACATACATGTATTTCTGACAATCTTTCAGATTTTTAAAGGCATTGTAAACTTGGAGCGTTAAAAGTATCTTTAGCCCAGGGTAACACACAAAGGTTTAGTATTTCACTCTTAGTAAGCGTAAGTATTCAAGTGTTGTGTTAACTGACCACAGTGCATTTTGAAAATTGTATTTTGGTTTCAGAAATTTAAGTTCCTGAATATGAACTTTGACAAATATTTTTTTCTACAATAGACATTTCCCATAACAGTTACATCACTCTGTTTGCCTCAAGAGAAACTGAAACCAACTGAAACCTCTGCCAAATTTAGAAGACGAACAAGATGTATTATGGGAAGTGTAGAAGTTGAGAATTTTGATATTACAATATAAAATCTTTGGAAAGGATGAACACCCTTTTTGGCATTGCTTTCAATGCAACTCAACTTAACCTCAACATTAATACAGAAAAACTGTTGAAAACAATAAGACATCTTTCGACAAACACGTTCACAGCTTTATGTCATGCACCACCAAAACTCTGAAATTTAAAATGTGCCTGTTTTAATATGAAGCAAGTTACTGAACTGAAAAGTTCTTGACAGATATAAGTTTACCCCCTCTCATGCCTGATGAAGGGAATAACTTTGGTGAGTCTTTAGTTTTGGATTTTAGGATATGACGACATCACATGCAACCCAAGAATACTGCATGCTTGGAATATATTGAATCCCTGTCAACTAAATATGAGTGCCTTTATCATAAAACGTACATCAAGTTACTTCTTGACATTGATGCACATGTACAGTGTAAATTCATTGTTGTATTTCTAGTTTAACTTTGTCCCTATTTTTCTGCTCTCACAAAGCATAAAGTAAATAGTTTAAATGAAAATGTTCCTGAAAGCTGATAATTTAAGATATTATGGGGTTTTATGAAGGTCCTGCTGCTCCTAATGAATACTGCAACCCCTGCCCCCTCTTTAACATTGTAAGCAGCCAACATGTACAATTTGAAAGGAAATCAATTGAGTTCAATTTTGGTTGAATTACCTTAATTGCTAACCCTGATTACCAGCATTCCCTGGAAAGAGGAGTACTGGAAACAATTAGTAATGGTGAACTCATGGGTCGCAGTACTTTGTCTGGTGGGATCATTCCAGCAGGTGAAAAGATCTGCTCAGTTTGTTAAAACGTTGATCAAAAAAGACAGTCATTTTCAGTTGTCCCTTGGCCAGATAACGACATGAGTAGAACATAATACTCTCACGCACTTAAAATGCTATGGAAAATGGGCTAAGTTCCAGCAAGATGGAAGACATATAGCACATGCATGCTACAGCTTAAGCCAGATATTCAGATGTTCAGAGAAAATTACTAACTTTTAATTTGCACTACAGAGATCTCCGTAAGCCCCGGCGACCGGCGAAAATCGCCGGCTAGTCGTCCTCAGGCACGCCGGCTACTCAGGTCCAAATATATATAAAAAATAAATTATTTTGGAAGATGGTAAAATTCACTTTGTTAACTTTCACTTCCAGCGCGGTAATAAAAAAATGCAAATGCATTGCCATTTTCATATTGCAATAAAACTGAAATCAAAAGCAAAGTTTTAGCCGGCAAACAGCCTCCCGAATGAGGCAAAAGACGCGAGCGATTTGGCATGAAAATAATTGAAATCTTGGCACTTGTTGTCGCGACTTTTTATCACATGAGCACCGACCCGTGACGGAAGCACGGAAAAATTTCTTCATCAAAACAGAATCGTATCTTTATCGCAACATACAGCCATCAAATTGAGAGCCGATATGAAGCGAACAAAACAACAGTCACTTTTCAGCGCCTGGAATAAAAGGCCTAAAGAAGGCACAGAACAAGGTATGTTGATTTTTTCTTTGTAAATTTAATTTCTATTTATAACCGAATTGAAAGTACGCATAATTAAATTTTGTACATTGAACACGTAGCGGACGCGACCGGCCCGACACGAAATATTTTAGATTCAACCTTAAAAATTCAACTTTTGATATGCGCTTCAATTTCTTTCTATTTTCGTTCTCGGCTTTCTCTGCAAACAAAAATACAACTTTATGAATTTAGACTTACATTTAATTTACGCCTTACATGTAAAACTTACATTCCTTCTGCTCCTGAGATAATAGAGAGATTAGAGAGATTAAGCATGACGTTAAGGCAAACGGCAAACGGCAAAAATGAAACTTTGAGTTGACTTTGAAGATGAGACATTTTAACACACTATTTTTAAACTGTTTTTGCAGCATTACAAAAACTAAAACTTTGATGTTCACGGTTCAGTGTATTTCATTTCTCAAATTTCTTCTTTTTTACTCAAAAATTTATATATATGAGAAGGAGGATTAATAAAACTCCTATCATGGCACAATGATCTCCCAAAATGCACCAAAATGCACTTTTCCGAACTTCAAATAGCGAAAATTTCCCAGGGGAGGCCCCCTGCATCCCCCAATGGGAAGGCAGTCTACCCCCTCCCATACCCTCCCCCTACGCGCCAAGGGCGCGGTTAAGGCACTGCCGCGCCTTGACATGTTATTCTGACGGCTACTCCAATTAAATCCCCTTCTACTTCAAAATTTGGGGAGAACCCTGCACTAGCACATTTACATGTAGTCTAGTCTCTCAGCAAAGGCTGGTTGATAAGCTAAAAGATCAACTGTTGAGAGTTACATGTACATCTTATTATGCTTACCATGTTTTCAGACTCCAAGTGTAGCTTACTGGCCAAAAATCTCTGAATCAGTCCAATAGTGACTTGTGTGGATAACCTTATGAATTTCTTTTGTAATGGCTACAAAGAGAAACAAGTACATGCTGTAGCTTAATATATAGATTTAGGCCACCCTAAAAGCATAGCTCCTTGGCCGGGTTGTTCAGTGCCCGATTAAGCTAACCCAGAAAAAGGTAGAATTTGAGTTTTGCAACTTTGCGGTGAGGTTTTCTGTTTATTGTTTGGCTTTCTGTTTTGAGTTTCATAATCGCAAAAAACATTTGTATAGAGGAAAAAGTTATAACTTGATTAAATTTTAATCCTGGGCTTGCGTTAACTGGCTTCCAAACAATCCTGCCCTGTTTTCAAAGAGTTATCCTGACTTGAGCCCGCGATCCAATCAAAAACTAGCATTTGGTCAGTGGTCAACTTTGAAAAAACACATGACCTTGATGAGTTATATACTTGAGCCCCCGATATGGTCATGTCATACTGGTCAGCGGGTACCTTGTTTTGACAGGTGTCAATTGATCATAACATGGATGTTCAATATCAAAGAAGTACACGGTAAATCAAGGCTGAGAAGCTTCAAGGCTGCATATCTTTGTCAAGCTATTATTTGGAGTATGGCCGCCATATGCATGTTGCACAACTCTGTCATCGTCATCGTGCGTATGCGCCCACGAGCAATGCCGCTAACCATGATAACCATGAGAAAATCGACTCATGGGCTTCCTTTTCTTTCCTATATGGTATGGGGCTCCACTTGGCCGAACTCCGCTATCAATGCATATACCCGATGTACATGTACACATGTAAATACACTGTGTAACATGACAAAACACACCATCTACATGTACATGTAGGTATACACAGTTATGTACAGATTTTAAGTCTAACAGTCTTTACAGATGAGCAAATACATTTAGACTGAAAGGAAACTGGAAGAATAATCCTTCAGCATGAAAACATGAGTACTACTCATGGTACTCCAAACTTAAAATACAACATAATTATTTAGAACCATGCACAATTTTAACATGATTCTTGCCATCACCAACTTGTCTCTTGATAGTCTTGAGCTGATGACGAAGGCTCAATATCCATTTATGAATGTTGCCACTATTTACCATTAAAAACATACTTGTACAGTGCAGTACAATCACTGAGTTTGCCACAAACCAGGCAAGAAGGATGGGGGATAATTAAAGAATTGGTTTGTTTGGTTCCAAAAGGAAAATAATCTTACCTCTATTTCTAATCTGCTATTTTCATCCCTGAAATTATGAAAAATACATTAAGTTATATAATATGTTACTATGCACCAGTTGTTTTGACGATAGCAATTTAGGAAAACACCATCACCATCTAGGAGGGTTATGCAATGTTATGGTTCAGTAAGTACTGTTTCATTACATGCAAAATGACTCCAAGCTGTGGTGGTTTTGGTTGCCATACAAAGTGAAAAAGAGTTAAGGGGACTAAAATCACATGTCACCACGCATGGTGGTGATGGTGACCTGCTTTTGATAGTGACGGGGTGCTCAATTTCTTTTGGAATTGCCTCTCAATTTTGTACCAAAACTAAAAGATCACAAATCTTCCAGTCTGATTATGATGTTGGTACCAAGTTGATTTGGTTTCAAAAGGTACGAGAATGAATTGAAGTGATAATTGATTCTTGATTGCTCAATAGCGACGTGCACAGTTTCTAAAAATAGATTACATCACCAGAGACCCCCCACATGACTCAGACAAGAATTACAGTCCGATAGAAGGTTTTGTATGAGCGCATTGTCTTCTCGACCAGAAAATCAGGCAAAAAAGGAAAGATTGGTGGTCGAGGTTTTTGGATAGCTTAAATAATGTTAAAAAGCGAACACTGCTGCTATGGGTAATGTAAAATAGATTCCGAGATGTCCAGAATTCTAGAAAAGAGGATAAATGTCACAAATTGAACGAGGGTCTTACAAAGCTGCAGTGACAGGCAGACAGATCCCAAAACCTGCAGGAATCGGAAGTCGAGAAGTTTTAGCGCGGCAGTCGCGAATACCCGATCAACGTGAAATTACTTCAAAGTGAAACGTATTACGAAGAAACTTATCTGTTGTTTCTCCTGATCTTGAAGAGAAGACATCTGTTGACTTATTGCCAGAAATTCCCCAACTCAACCACCTGAGCCGTCCGGTCAAAAGAATACGACAGAACCGGAGGACATGTACATATTATTATCTCTGAGACAATTCCAAATTCAGAGCAGAATTTGGTGTACTGTGCGGAAATTTGGAGGGCCATGATTTTAATAGAGCCATTTATCAAATCACATAAACAAATCTGTGACCGTGAGCAGACATCATAGCTATGTTTGGCCCGATACGTGTACTAAATAGCGCGGGCTAAAACTGTTTTTTTATTTGCGAAGATGGAGCGGGCCACTTTCATCGCGGCAATGCAACAAATCCGATCGAAACTACGGTTATTTCTTTATCACATATTCCTCTAGCCGGCTTGCTGACTTTCTTGTTGGTGATACACCTGAATGTCGGGCACAATAGTAATATTTTTCTCTGCCATGAAAGTAAGGAGTGTGTTCGTAAACAGCCTTCATACATGAGAAGCCCATCATATTTTACCGCCCTCCTTCAAACTCCGTATTTTTATTATTCCACGGTACATGTCGTGGGTTTTCTCCAACATTTTGAGCTAGAGAGGCCATCGAATTGTGAAATTAATCGCAGAGTATGGCGCTGAAGAGTTCACGAGCACTGTTGTTCCATACGTCGCTCTCAAAGAAGTAGCCCATGGAATGGTTTGTTTGTCTGAGTCACACCAGGGGGTAAATTTTCGTGACGTCATCTGTGCGCAGCGCTATTGTTTTTTCTCATTAATTCCTGGTGGCAAACAGTTGGAATAACAAATCCATGAAATGTATGGTTGATTTTGTTTGGCTCTGAAAGGTCAGCTATGTTATGTTTGATGCAGAATGCAGTGTAATGTACAGTACCCCTCAAAATAAACAAACAAGATAAAAGAGACATACAGTGCAGCTCGCAGATATATCCGAACCAAAACATACGCCATGTAATTCCCGTCAGCCCAATATGTGTATACAGTATACGGGTATACATATATGCACATACACGTATACAGTATAAATTTAACAAATAGATTCCATGTTGCCGTGCGTCTGTTCAGTAATAGATCACAGATGACGTCAAAATGTGGTAGGAACAAAAAAGTGGCACACGAGGCGTAGCCGAGTGTGTCACTGATGTTCTTACCACATTTTGGCGTCTTCTGTGATCTATTACTGAATCAGACGCATGACAACATGGAATCTATTTGTTTTATATAATAACGAAGAGCCTTTTTATTTCAAAATATTTCAACATAACGCGAAAGCCGGCCTTTGCCCCGCCCGGCTTTTGCCCACTTTGGCAAACACAAAAAAAGCCATTCGACGTGATCTATGATCTATACAAAATGAAGCAATTCCATTGGTTGCTATGCGTAGCAAAGAATTGTGATTGGTCGAGAAGAATCACGCCACTGTCAAACCTGACTCGAGCGCCGCTTCTCATGGAATGAAAACTTACAGCGAAAGAAGAATTGAACTGCGAAATCTACAAATCTTGAAGAAAATGCTGGAAAAATCAAGTCAGTTTTTGTCATCGGAGCAGCCCTGTGAGCCAAAAAGCTTGGACGTTGCCTTGAAAATTGCAGGAGTTGAAAAAATACCCTCCCAAAACTTGTGGTTGTGGTTAACCTAGAGGCCATTTGATTCGAGTTTTGAATGAAAGGAGCGTCATGAATGACGGTGGATATTTTTGTCTTCTGTGGTTGGTGATTCTCCAATCAGTTTGATATAGAGTCGGAGACACATTTTAGCTGCGATACTGTCGTGAGCTGTGGTTAGCTATGCTTTACTCGCTGCTGTGCCCTGAAACGGACAAGAACATTCGCAACGGAAAGCAAGGTTATGTGTTTATTTTATCTGATTTTAAGAAGTGATGTTTTGATGTTTCATTTCCGACATCAATCAGTGTGTCAACAGTTGTTTTGACACTGGGACAAGTTGAATTTTGTAAATAAATTTATCTCAGAAACATTTTGTTTATTGGGTTTGTTAAATTCGAGATAAAGCAATTGTTCTTGGCTTACCAAGACCAATTTTGCGCGTGGTTTAGTGTCGCTCGACTGCCAACTGAGGCTGTTCGATAATTTTTTCTGGATCATTTTCTAAAAGAAACGGCTTTATCTTTCTTCTTCTGGCTTCTCGAACCTGTTCAATGCCTAGGCAAGACTTTTTTGTACCTTATCTTTTGCCCAGTCACGTAAAATATTGTCTTATTTCTCAAAACTTTCCGCCATTTTAAAACGGCAGAGGGAAAAACTTTGTAACGATGACGTCAATCGTGCATCTGTCCTCTAATAGATCATAGGCGAGAACCAATCAAAATGCGAGAATAATTTGGGTTATTATATAAAATATTATGCACGTATG
Organism: Platygyra sinensis; assembly: GCA_019787425.1. Classification (NCBI taxonomy): domain Eukaryota; kingdom Metazoa; phylum Cnidaria; class Anthozoa; order Scleractinia; family Merulinidae; genus Platygyra; species Platygyra sinensis. Next base: position 7,657 of record JAHPZR010009840.1, read on the forward strand.
CCTATGAGCTAACCTAATGTTTGTTTCTTCTTTTCTTAACAGGTGATTGTTTCTTGCCACAGAGTTTTCATTACTTTGAATATGCCAATACTTTACAGTATACACACGTATGTCTTCAGACTAGACTTACAATTAGCAAAATGTTACAAGATAATCTGGATTTGTCAATTCAACTGGGATGATAATGTGAATTGGCTACCGTAAAGAGATTCGGATGCTGACATTTCGAGCGTTAGCCTTCGTCAGAGGGAAGCGAGGAAATGTGGGTTGTGTGTAGTTTATATACAGAAATATGGAGCTATGCTATTGGTTGGTGCCTGGCAACATGAAAAACATCAGAATAAATTAGTTGAATGAAAGCCGCAAAACTCTAGAACAAAAATTTATTTTTCAAATTGGCACTCTTAATCCCCATGGTATCAATAAACGCTTTTCACTCAACTACTTTATTCTGTTGATTTTCATGTTGCCAGGCACCAACCAATAGCATAGCTCCATATTTCTGTATATAAACCACACACAACCTATGATTCCTCGATTCCCTCCGACGAAGGGCTAACACATGAAACATCAGCTTCCAAATCTCTAAATACAGTCCAATTCACATTAGCAAGCCAGTTGATACAACCAAATTATCTTGTAATACTCCCACCAATGTAGCACTACAGTTTCTTTAGAAACTTACCCCCTTTATTAGCAACAATTGGGCAATTTGACAGAAGGTTATAACTGACTGAATATTATTAAAAGGGAAATTATTTTGCTGCTAAATCAAACGTTTACTGTTTTTTGTCAAATAGAACCAGGGATACACGCCTCCACAATCCCATCTTCATGGAGCAAACACAACCGAAACATAACATTTTTTCGACACAAGGAAACAGGGTCTTGGAAGCAGGCGACTTGAAAACCACAGGGAGCCCATACAAGCAGTGTGAAATATAAAGAAATGTATGAGAGAATATTGAAGAGTCTTAATATCGGAATGTCTAAGTTAAAGCTCAAAATAAATGTAAACGTACCTCAGTTGCTGTGTATTGTCGTTTCTGTGGCGCTCAATGGCGAATTTGAGCGATTTGGTGGGTTTTGCGTCACTGTTACTATACGTTATAAGAAGGAGACAAGGGTGGAAAGCTCATGGTCCAGTGCGAAGCCGATTTTCACCCAGAAATTAGAATCGCCCGGCTTCCAAATCGAGCACCAGATAAACTGAAAGGTTGACGCTTCTTCTCGTGGCATTCAATCTAAGATCCATTCAAAATCCAAGCGCTAGCCTCAAAATAATTTTTGAGAAATGCAGCTTTCAAAGCGATCAGCATCCGCGGCACAGATTTCGTGTGCCAAGGAGCAACCGTCACTCTGTTTGCTCCACGCTGATTGGATGATGCTAAACAATGCCCAGTTACAAATGCCTCATGTGGAAGGGGAGACACGGGCATATTCGTGCCAGCGATTCATCTACTGACTAGCCTGGCTTGAGGCTTATGGTACGTGACGGAAACCCGACAGGACGACAACCCTCTTTTCAAAAATTTGGATATTTTAAGCTTGAACTTACCATGCCTTTAAGCTTTAGGGATATACAAAGCGAAGAAGAAGGTCCATAGCTTTTTCTTTCCTTGTCGACATCAGGATTTGTCTCTTTCCTTAACGAGAAAACATCGCCGGTTTAATCGTTAGTACTCTTTACCTTCAGTTTAATCCGGAATTCGAAAACAATCACAAGTAAGTTACGTGAACAAAGAGGGTTGTCGTTGTGTCGGGTTTCCGTCATGTGTCATAAGCCTCACTCCAGGCTAGTCAGTAGATGAATCGCTGGCTCAAATATGGCCCTGTCTCCCCTTCCACACAAGGCATTTGTAAATGGGCATTGTTTAGCATCATCCAATCAGTGAGGAGGAAACGGAGTGACAGTTGCTCCTTGGCACACAAAATCTGTGCCGCGGATGCTGATTGCTTCGAAAGCTGCATTTCTCGAAAATTATTTGGCAGCTAGCGCTTGGATTTTGAATGGATCTTAGATTGAATGCCACGAGAAGAAGCGTCAACCTTTCAGTTTATCTGGCGTTCAATTTGGAAGCTGGGCGATTCTAATTTCTGGGTGAAAATCGGCTTCGCGCTGGACCGTTCAAAAATGAGCTTTCCACCCTTGTCTCCTTCTTATAACGTATAGTAACAGTAACGCAAAACCCACCAAATCGCTCAAAATCGCCATTCAGCGCCACAGAAACGACAATACACAGCAACTGAGGTAAGTTTACATTTATTTTGAGCTTTAACTTAGACTTCCCTCGATATAAGTTTACGATATTAAGACTATTCAATATTCTCCCATACATTTCTTTATATTTCGAATGTAAACAGACACACTGCTTGTATGGGCCCCCTGTGTTGAAAACGTGTGCCGAAACACACAACTTTCCTTGGAGAAAGATGAAAATAACAAATGTGAGCAATGCACCGTAGAAACTTTGATAAACAATTCTTTTGTCAGGGAAAGAGTATTTAACCATTTGAATAAACAATTTGTGCCAAACAGAATTGGAGATATAATTTTTTCCATTAGGTGTTCCAAACACTTAATAAACATCTCACAAGTGACTTGCCGACAAGTGCCGAAACACAGAACTTTTGAAGTAAAAAATAACTTAAACATGAGCAGCCTGCCACAGAAACTTTGATAACCAATTATTTGGTTAAAGAGTGAGCATTTTACCATTTGAATGAACGACTCGTGTCAAATATAACCAGAGATATAGTTTTTCCACAGGGTCTTCCGAATGCTTTAGCCAATAAACATCTCGCGACAAACTTGTTGGCACAGCTGCCGAAACACAGAACTTTTCCTTGAAGAAAAAAATAACTTAATGTGAGCAGCGTGCCACAGAAACTTTGATAAACAATTATTTGGTTAGAGAAAGAGCATTTTACCATTTTAATAAATAACCGTGAATAAAGTGAGCAGCCATAGCAACTTTAATAAACAATGAGTATTTGATTTTAAAAGAAAGAGCATTTTACTGTTTGAATGAACAATTTGTGTCAAATATAACCAGAGACATAATTTTGTCCACAAGGTCTTCTGCAATAAATATCTCACAAGTCTTGCCGACGCGGGCCCAAACAGCTCTAGAACTTTCCTTGAAGTAAAAAATAACTGATAGAAACCATAGAAACTTTGATAAATGATTTTCCCGTCAAGCAAAGAGCATTTTACCATTTGAATGAATGATCTGTGATAACAGGAGATATCATTTTTCAATGAGGATCGATCTTAAGAACGCTAAATAAACATTTTACAAATGGCTTGCCCACACGTACCGAAACACAGTTCTTTCCTTGTACTGTAAAAACATATTATACTGTAGTTAACATGTTAAAATAGGGATTTCAAGCAACCATTTCAATTGTCTTCCCATTTTTCGTAGTTTAAGATCAAGCAAGTGCGAAAGAATTCAATAATTCAATCATAACTTATACTGATATTTTTTTCCCCTTTTCATCACTTTTTTTCCTCTCTTGACAAATAATGTATTCAAACTCGTCTTTTTTAACGCCTTCAACTAGTAATTCGTGTTCATGTGTCCTTAACAACCGCCTGCCTAGATTAGCTCGCTATTTGCAGGCGGTGTTTATTGTAACTAATTCTTTTGGAAGACTTAATAAACTTGAAACTTGAAACTTGAAGAAATGGTAGTTTGTCAGGCAATTTGCAAAGTGATCAAAAACTCGAAATATGATAGCTTTCATTCATCGGCATGACATTTTAACAACAATATGCAAATTTCGCTCTAAAGCCTTTTTTCATTCCCATCAAATTTGACCAACAATGCTTTATATATAGAAACTTTACTTATGGGAATGCATAACAAAAAGACATTATACGCGTGTATGTGTGTGTATTGACAGGCGTACACGCAAAATATGCGCACATACGTGTACACTGTAATAGGCATATGCGTGGTTTGGATACATGTATATCTGATCTGCAATGTAAATGCAACTTGTCAACCAAAAGTTTATATCTTGAGACCAATTTTGCCAGCAAAGGTTACTATAAAATTTAGCTTGTAGACCTGTGTACATGCACTGGCTGAGGGTTCATCTCCATTATGTACCAGTCCATTCCAAAACCGTCCCCCCCCCTCCCCGGGCAAACCCCGGGGCATTTTGCTTTTTTGGTCAAATTCACCATTATGTTGCCAGTTTAGATGGTCAAATGCCCCACCCGTTAGAGCTTCACAGAGGGTCAAATCCCCACCCACCAGGCATGTTAAAGCAACTGTGGAAACAAGTTCTGCAAAATTTTCAGCCACTACGAATTTCTTGTTCAGCTTGTCTTCGCTCCACACTTTAAAAAAAGGCATATTCCATGATATAACTATATAACACAACAACAACAGAAAAACCGACGTGGAATTGTCAAGAGCAATGACCCGCGAACGCCACTCACATGCTGAATCAAGAATTGCGAAATCCTTTTGCTTCCGACCGCTGACAGACGTTTTGACATGAAAGTCAAATGCCCCACCGGGCGGGCCTCATTTTGGGTCAAATTCCCCACTGTACAGAGCTTAACGCGAGTCAAATGCCCGGGAATTGCCCAGGGGGGGATGGGCGGTTTTAAAATTGACTGGTATATTATTGCAATTATGGAAATTCCCTACCC